>OU744329.1:799282-1080476 GCA_916610235.2 Lasioglossum morio | reverse complement strand
GTACCAACAAGTGTACAGTGTACAGACATCCTAGCTGTAGGCGCGTGCTTGTTCGGGACCGATCGCGTTCGACGGCAGTATATCATCGTTTATGGGATTTATGGGGCCTGTACTATCGCGCCGAATTACCAAAGGCGATTTACGTACGCGCGTCGAAATATTTTCATCGTGGGCTCCTACCAGAGCTGAGAAAACGCGCGGAGAAAAAGAATAGGGGAACTATGTCACCGTGTTATTTCCGGTGGCTGTACAAATAGGCTGATCCGGCGTTGATTAAAACGGCACCGGCTCCGTTGCAAGTAAATACTGCGTGCTCCGTGCATAGAATGCAGTTTTTCGACTGCTCCGCCGGTTCACCCGTCGAAATGGCGCAGACATTTATTTCTGATTGACGTAAATCGCGAAATACAATTCGGAATACGTTGCAGTATGATTTCATGCGGCTTCCTTCACTTTCTCTCATTTGTTTAACATTTGTTTTATATGTATTTCTCGAGCGGAATTAACAATTGTACGGTGATTCATTGATTTTTGTTTGTTCACCGATATATTCAGCGAAATTGAACAGCGTTTATTCGTGACCATGTGTAGAAAAATAAATTCGGAAATGTTTGATATGAATCTGTAACGAATATTTTCAATTTTTGGAAAATTTATTATATTTTTTTCGATAGTTATGGATTCATGTGTAAACGTTATTTGAGAATTATTGATTCTAAACTATTCGATCAATTCAACTAAATTTATGTCTCATTGTTATAAGTGGAACAATAAACGCTGTAACATTATTTTATTCTGTAGTCTATAGTAAATTGATTGCTTTTCATTAAATATTTGTTGAGATCCTTCAAATCGTAATGCAAAATTATAGAATTTAATTGAAAGACGACAAAGACAGTTATCGTTGAAAAAGAATTCCATAATATCTGCCAATTAATATTCTGTAATAAATATCGAAACACAATACCGAACGACGATGCATGTCATATGTATGGCTTCTTCGTTTTCTCCCATAAAAACCGTAATTGTGTATGGAACATTAACAAGTGGTATCGATTTCTTGCTATTATAGAATCCCCTGAATTGGTAATATTAATTAATTAATATTCTATCAACTGATGTACGAATTTTACAAGCAAAGCTGTTGCAGTAATATTAATATTCGCTTTATACTTACCGGCGAAAACTGCTTTAATTACGTTAATACTATACCGTAATTTAATTACTGATATGATGAATTGCAAATTAGAAAACTTCGATTTGCCTGCTCGATGCAACTATAATATAGCTACTCTAAAAATATCCACTCGATTAAAATTATATATATATATATCTCATATATTTTATATATATCTCATATATTTTATATATATCTCATATAAAAAATTAACCTTGTAAGCTCGCAGATCTGTTCCTCGGGTTCCAAGCATTCCAATATCAAAAAAATCGATTTCGGAAAACCGAAAACCAGTGGGGAAGCTTTCTCGGCGCACGCGAGGAAACAATTAATTAGCGCGATTCTACGGTAGCTTAGCTTAATATCGACAGTTGTACGGTCGTGAACAGGATAATTTGCTGGCGGGACACGTGGGGGGAGGGGAGGGAAGGAACAGGGCACCGGCTACGTGCCAGTGGCCGTTGCCGCCGAAGAAATTGACAAATTGTACTTTTAAATGATCGAGTCGAGCGGAACGAGACCTGGCTTCCACTCGAGCGCAGGAGTTCACGAGGTTCTTCGGGGTGGGAGGACTATAAATAAGGGTCGGACGCTAAGCTCGGTAAGAAAGGGGGTTCCGAGGGGGTCCGAGGGAGTTCAGAAAAGGGAAGAAGAGGCTCGGGGCGCCCGTGACGAAGAGCTACGGCGAACTCCCGGCCCTCTCCTGGCTCTCTTCTTTTTCGGCCGGAGCTGTAGCTCCGAAGAAGAAAATTAAATGACGACGGGAGAAGTTTCAGCGGGCAAGTTTTAAATTAATATTGTTACGCGGCCTGGTAATCGTGATAAGCTGGCCCCGGTGGCACCCGGGCCCCTTTATTTCACTTGGAACTTCACTCTACCCGGCCACGATTTACTATTTCTCCCCTTGGATCCTCCACTTCTACGTTTTCATCAAAATTTCATTATTTCGAGGGTAAATCGAAGCCCATTTAATGTAAAACAAAAACAACCGCCGCAGATTTTCGTTTCTCAGTTTCGGGATTCCATGAACAATGTTTTTAGAGTATACTTTAACCCTTTTTAACCCTTTGCACTCTGAATAATTTTTCAATTTTCTTACCAACAACTCCCTATCAGTTTAAGTGTTTCATTTTACTTCAAAGAACGGTTTTCCTTGACTCGTATTAATTTTTAACAATTTTATTTACTAATTATATTAAATATAGCTTTCTCAAACTTTGTTGTAATTTATTGTATTTGTGGAACTTATATTTGTTTCAACTAATAAACACGACTTGAATATATAAAGGAAGAACCAAATACATATAAAAACACGTGTCATTTACATTTTCCTTTCTCCGATGTCGAGTCACACTCGACAAAGGAGTGCAAAGGGTTAAGTGAATATTAACATATTCATCCGTGAGAATAAAAGTTATAGTTCTTGCGTTTCTAATTTTACAAGACTTGTTATATTCAACTTCAGCAATAAAAAAAACCATTATGCCGATCAGTCTGAAGAATTGTAAATCCGTTTAACGGCATTCAGAGAGTGTGTAGAAATTTTTCCAAGATGAAATATCCGTTCTGTTTCAAATTGTGTCTAGAATTATATGCATCATGAAATATGAATAATATTCGATAATTAATCAAATAATTGCTGCAGCTATCATTTTGATACTTTGTAAACATATTCAGCAATTTTCACAGAACATACAATAATTTTTGTAAAAATAACGTCCATAGTTATAGCTACAATGGCATACATGTGCAGACCCTATTGATCGTACAAATCTTGTTGTATAACTTCATACAAAATTTTGCTAACTAAGAGAAGTTACTCTAGGATTGTATACTAACGTTAATTAATACAAACAGTTCTTTTTACGTTTTAACCATCACAAATTTGAAGTGCACGACACCTATCACGACTCCAAAACATCTATTGGTAACCTAATCAGGTTCTGCTGGTCTGACCTTGACTCTCCTTCAGTCACGTTCTACTTGATTCTCCGATGCACGATTTTTGTTGTCGATTAATTTCCCGATAGCAGTTTTCTTTAGCCCAATAACTATTGGGTACTGGGTACTGGTTTCTTTTCGCGAAGCTTCGGGAAACAACGGATAAAAACCAAGCCTTCCCGACCGGCTATCTCTCTCTCTCTCTCTCTCTCTCTCTCTCTCTCTCTCTCTCTCTCTCGATGATTAATGTCCGACCGATGACGTCAAAACTGGCGGGCCAGTGACGCAAGATTTTTGGAAGAAGCTCGCAGACGAGTGAATTCGGAAGCTGATTTACGAGGAAGCAGCGTCTCTCGTTAGCTGGAACGTTATTGATGGCGGGCTCGACTTGTGGAACTCGAGTTAGTCAGCTGACTTGTTTACTTGATGACACGGTGCCACGCGGAAATCATAATTTGCATCGATTATGTCACGGTCCTGTCGAACGTCTTATGAAACTCGTTAAATCATCTCCGGAACTTTGCTGTCCGAAACTGGCACATTCGACAATTTTTAATACCCCCACCGGAAAAGCCTATGAAAATGATTCTTCCACAGGGCGATTCTACAGAGTCCTCCGAAAGCGAACATATATTTTTCAACAGCACTTTAGCGATCCGAACATGTTTAAACAATTTTTGAAACGAACAGGTAACTATACGAACAACTCTATCTTCCCCTCCTACGTTCCATCACATTTTTCAATTTATCGAAATTATTAAGGATCCGGGAGGCAATCTAAAAATATCAAGCAATGCAGCAGACAGTATTTCTATGGAAACCATCGAGAAATGTTATGGGCCGAATTTGGCTCCCGTTGGAAAAAAAGTTGAAAAAAAAAGAACACGATTTCAGCAGAAGAAATGAAACGGTTCCATAGGATACGAATTCAAAGTATTTGGAAAAAGATTCATCGATTGCTATGGGACTCTACGAGTCGTTCAACCCCCATAGATCTCGAATGTCAACCGACCCCCGGAAGACCTCGCCTCTGCTCGATGTTTCTTGTGCAGCCCGGTTTTTCAGAGCGGAGAACACTATCGCTCGCAGCAGGCGACACTTTGATACAAGATCGAAAGTTCTCGACAAGTTAGGAAGTTTCGCTGGGTAAAACGGCGAAATTAATTACACCATGGTTGCCGGAGGAATACGCCAACGGCATATTATCGGTTTAATATACAGTCACGCCGGAGCAGCGGCGGAGCTTTTATCGCGGATCGATTACCGATATTAAATGAAAACTATAACGAAGTGTTGCGTCGTCCATCAAAGTTCGCGAAAAGTTCGGCGACGCGACGCGACGGTTCGGCGCCCGTTCAAACTGTTACACTGTCTTGACACTGACGACGCACTAACTGTGCCGCGGTCCGATGATGCTAATTGCGAGCATGCTTGTGCAAGAGGCAAGAACGCTTCGCGTGATAATTTCTCTTGTAAATCGGTTTTTCAAAGTACAGAATGTAGTCGGAACATTCCGAATTTCTTTCGTCGTCACAAAATTGCTTCTGTAGTTAAGAAAAATATTTTACGGTAGAGTGTACTTCGCCGGATATAACAAAAAAAGAATCAGCCGGACCCAACGAGTAGTGTACGAGATAAAAATGGTGAAAGTATAACACGTTTCTCTTTACCAGGATGCAATATTAACAGGCTTGCGTTTTATAAACAAATTCGAATTCGACAAAACGATGACTCAAACCATATCTAATTTCGCGTAGAACACAGTGTAGTTAACTTTCAACAAAATCGATGGAGATTTTAATGTGATTCAAGTGCATTGTTAACACGAATTTATCCTGGTTCGATAAATCATTTTACAGTGAAATTGTCGATTACAACGAATGAAGAATCAGCTGAATTGAATAAATAATCTACGAGATATAAATTTCTAGGTAGAATCTGTCTCTTCCCGAGGCCAACTAAACCCCGTGAAACTTAAAAGGCTGCAATTTATAAACAAATCGAAATTTGGCAAAGTGATGTCATAAATCTCCCCTAATTTTCGACGCACTATAATATACTTCACTTTCATTAAAGCCCCTAATCGATTTATCGTAGAATTTCAAGCTTACTCTACTACTTTAATATAGCAGTTTAATATTCAACGTGTTTTAATATAAATGCACCGTCGAAAGTTTACAAAGTTTCACTTTAGATAAACTGTTCAGGTTCCCGATAAAGCAAAGGTGCCGAAACGGTTGCGGGGAGCGGTGTGCGTGGACGTGTCGAGCGAGCAACTACTGTGAAATTGTCGGGAATCGTTCGTTTGTCGGCGTTTAATTAACTTATCGCACTTTCAGTGCGGGAATTTCGGGTGGTCCGTCGACGAACGCCAGTAAAATTCGCGTTTTCACGCGCAACAAATTGCGAATTATACCGGGCTCATTATGATTCATAGGATATTCCCTAAGCGGTCGAGATACAGAACGCTTGTCCGCGTATCCTTGTCCACGACGCCCGTGAGTACCTTCGCTCGTTCCGGAACCACGGAAACATCGGAACCCTTTCACATTCCGCGTTCATTAGAATTCGCTGCCTTGCGAGACTAACGCGTTGTAAATTTGCCAATGAACTCTCGTCACTCTCGCAAATTATCTCTCCCCAACCGTCTCAAGTTATCTCTCGAAGAATCTCCCCTTCCACCATTACGAACCCTCTTCGCTAAAGAAAAATTGGGAAACTTCAACAATTTTTAATTGATCGACAAATCGATGACTAAAATGAAAACTCCCTCAAATTTCACATCAACTACAATACATTTCATTTTGAATAAAATTTCAAATGTATCTCACGTGGAGCGAGTGCATTTCCTTCATATGTATAACTTATGAGAGACTTATAGCTATGATTTCTAAGAAACCTGCTTGTTTCGATTCCTTATTTGATTATAGAAAATTCGTTTAACGGTAAAACAATCCTTGCCATTCCTTGCCAATTACAACAAAAAAACTAGAGGGGGGTTGTTGCTCGCTCGCTTCGCGAGCTTCGCAGGTGGGGGAGTTGTAGCTCGCATTGCGACCCCACGAGAGGGTTAGTGGTACGGATGTTGTTTGGTGTGTGACTCTCCACGAGCCACACAAAGAACTTCCCGACTCGTTAGTTGTAGTATATTAGTATCATTATTTATTTAGTGCACGATTTAAGATGATTATATGTTTTCAGGGAATTTCAATAGTTTTCTACTTATCAAAATGTTTGCTATATGGCGTCGCATTAGTTGCATAATTGGAAAAAAGCAATTTAAAAAGAAAAAAAAAATTTTTTTTTAATTAAAAAAAATTTTTTAAAAAAATTTTTTTTAAGTATGTCTAAATATATATATAGTTACGTTTGCTTCTTCGGTGGATACGCCTTTCGTATAAATTGCAATGTTGAATCAACTTCTTTCGAAAAAAACTAAAAAACTACTTGACCAAAATGGACCAAAATCTAATCAGCTCTAAGTTACAGCGGGGCACATCGATTGCATCATTCATCGTTCTGATCGCGTTGTTACTTTTTCAGAAAACGTTTACGAAAAATTTGATACCATAGAAACAGACATACGCACACACACACACACACACACACACACACATACTAACAATTTGATAAAAATAGTCTAAAATGACTCCAATGACCATGAAACGTGAAGATCTGCAAAAAATTCGATTTTCGATTTTCGGGGTAATTACAATAACTTCCCTATAAATCGGGAAGTTAAAAAGAATGAACAAGATGCAACATGCAGTTTCCGAGATCAAAATTCGTAATCATTTAAAAATTGAAAGCTATTTCAGTAAACTGATGACTAGACTGCGGATCTTTATGCGTTTATAAAGAAATTGGTTGGGTCGAATATGAAACAGTAAAAGATTTAAAAGACCAAGAACGTTGTAATGTTGCTTTCAATGTAACCAAGCCGTTAAGGGATTAAATGATAGTTTATGTTATTCCTGCTGTTATTCCTTACGATCAATTCGAAACATTTTTATTTTGCAATAGCTGACCCGACAGACGTTGTCCTGTCCAAATTTCAATAAATTTTTTTACGATCGTTTCGTGAATTTGTGAAAAGCTACTGAAAATGTGAAAACAAAGTAAAAAAGAGAAAACAACGTATTTCTGAGTGATCATGGTACCTATTAAAAGAAAAAATGCTTTGTTTCGATTGGTTTGCTGTGACATCACCATAATCTCATAGAAACAAATACTTTTATTTTTTTCCCGAATTTTTCATTTTTCCGGGTAACTTATCCAATTTCTCTTTCCCTAAATACCTTATTCGGACTATTACGAACATTTTTAAAAAATAATTAGCCAAATCGGTGCAGCCGTTCTCAAGTGATGCGCTTATCAAAGAACAGTTTAATTTTTATTTATATAGACAAAGATCTGCAATCTACCGATGACATAAACCGTGCTACGTCATACTTTAGTTCCACGGGAATCGATAATTGCCTTTGCGCGGGACAAGCAGCCTGAGATGCGGGAAATCTATGCAGCGGCGAAACTAGTCCCCGAAAAAGTTGCGATGCAAATGCATTTTGCGCATCGGCGGGCTTGGCCATTATCAGAATTAATTACAGTCGGCCGTTATTGTGGCCGGGGCAACATTAAATTAACTTCGGCGAATTCCGGTAGATTACTGCTGGGAAACTCGTGTAAGAGCAATGGGCCATTCAGTTGTAACAAGAGCAGATGCGCAGTCTCCGTGCGACGCGACGCGACGCGACACGACGCGACGGAGCCGCAAGAGGAGAGGGGCTCGGGTGCATCCTCTACCCTCGAAGTGCAGCGTCGAGTTAAGTTTCCTCGAAGTGCACCACAACGGGGCTGGCTCTGTCCGTGCCAGAGATGCTGCGCCTCGCAGCAGCCGGCATCGCGTGCATGTCGAAGGCTGCTGCCGTAATTCCTGGAATTAGCAGAATCCAGAACGGCTTCTATCGGCGATAATAGCGCTTTGACGCTATTCCGGCCACGATCAGATTGTCCTCTTGCCTTCGCTCCGATCCAATCTAGCGGATCCAGGTGCATTATACCCTGCGAACTGTAGAAACCGGCGATTTCTACCTGAATCACGCCGCGACGGACCGCTTGCTCTGCCTACCATCTGATCCTAACGTGCGGCTCGTGTTGCAATGAATTTTCTTCACAAGATTATCACACATTACCAGTTATTGTTCGATTTCTCTCCTCTTTACTACCTAATCCAACACACGTTGTCCTGTCCAAATTTCTATGTGTATACATATTTGTTCCGTTGATAATGTAAATTCCTATTGAAATATTTATTAAAAGCTGCGACGTTCGTTTTTATTTTGCTGTATTGAAATACGATTCAAAAATCACTTTTAGTTTTTCCCGAATTTTCCATTATTCCAGGCAACTTTTCCAATTTTTCTTTCCTTAAAAACCTTATTCGGACCATTACCAACATTTAAATCAAAATTAGCCAAATCGGTCCAGCCGTTCTCAAGTGGTACGCTTACCAACGAACAGCATTTCATTTTAATTTATACAAGATAAAACCCCACATGGGATTATTAGCAGCATGCACATGACTGACTGTTCATGCTAACATGACAACGATAACTTACAATCTAGGATATACAATATCATGAATATTTTCGAATATACAACTTTTAAGTACAGACAGTGAGATTTAAGAAATTTATGTATACAATAAAATAGGGGGCAAAGAGAGGGCCCGCACAAAAAGGCATCTATTGTATAGGATGGAAGGAAACTAATCCTTGTTGCAGTGTTTGTGAATCAGAGCATCTCTATTATTATCATGGATTGGGCACTGCCATAGCACATGAAAGTTTAATCTTAAAAAGGGAAGTATTCAGTTGATAGTGTCCAGAACGAAGTCTGTGTCAACCCATCAAATGAATTTTCTTTAGTCTAATTCACCTGTAGGCATGAGGTGAGCAAACCAAGGTTTAGGACCAAAGTGGTAAAAGGATTTGAAAACTTTTATGCCCTTGAATTCTGCTTCTTCAAGAATATAATTGTTGGTTAGTGTCCTAGCTTGTTTCCTAAAACTATGGGCAAAGTCAGAGTAGGGAACTAGGACTTTTTTTAATTTTTAAAAAACTGTGGTGCCCAAGGTGGTTCGGAACCCACCTTAAACTGTAGGTCCCGTCGTTTAATAACCATAGCAGTTGAAAAACCGACGTAAAATAATCGAAACAAAGGGAACTAGGATATTAAAAGAAATAGCCAACGGAGACGCTTCTCTACCTAGTACGTCAATTTTTTCCATCATGCGTGATTTCAATATGCGAAGGGTTCCAAAAAGAAGCAGTTTCTTGGATTCCATAAAGTAAGGGTTTATCAAATTATGGATATCAAGTAGAAACGGTTGGATTTAATATATTAATCGCAGAAATTAATTATATCGAGACTAATCAAATAAAGATATTTTCATTTTAAAGAATTGGTGTCACTTCTACAAGCGAATTTGCAACAGCCACTTATCTAATTATATCGAGCTTTATGAAATTAAATGAACGCCGTCAAAACTATAACTATATACAACTATTAATTCAATGGATTCTTTTTCTTGAAAAAATTAGCATATCTTCTTTAGGCAGTAGAGTATCGAAATTTATGAAATTATGAAAGTGTTGCCAATAGATTCTGACTAGAATTTTGAATGTCACCTTAGCGGAATGAAGAAGTGGGAGAACGATCCAAATGTGGCTCGCGAATACAGTAATTGTTGCAACAGTTATTTCTCTGTAAATCGTTGAAGTAGAAATAAATTGGCAATTATTTACATTAGGGGCTTCCTCACCGATTTCGATGACCTTGAAATATGTTGTCAAGGTGATCATTATGAACCACTTTTTCTATACATGTTACCACCGCTCGGTTTTAGTTTTCGAGATATTCGCAAAAAACTACCACTAATACTGTACTGAATTTTTCGTATTCTAGCACGCTCCGGGGCAACGTAAGCCTGTCCCGGCGCGGCGCGGCGCGGCGCGGCGTTTAAACACGCTGTGGAGATGGGAGAAAAAACCGGATCTCATTGTGGTCATACATATTGTATAGGGTGAGCTTTCAATTTTGAAAGACTACTCCTGGATTTTCGTATGCGCGGTCCACTCTCCGCCCGCCCTCTACGACCTAACCACAACTCATTCTGATCGCATAATTTTTGCATTGCAGCTGTAATCCGGAATTTGAACTAGTGAAGAAAGATCATACGAATAGAATGAATTGCGGTTAGGTCGTGGAGGGGGCGGAGAGCGTACACGCATACGAAAATCCTTCTATTATATTATATTATATTATATTATATTATATTATATATATATATATATATATATATATATATATATATATATATATATATATATATATATATATTGTATACCTGTATTATTCATTGTGTGTTTGGTTAGTAACGCCGTTAAGCGATCGCCTATGCTGATATACGAAAATTCAGTACAGTATTAGCGATAGTTTTTTTCGAATATCTCGAAAACTAAAATCGTGAGCATGATGACCTCGACAACATATTTGAAGGTAATCAAAATCGGTGAGAAAGCCCCTAATGTAAATAATTACCAATAAATTGTATAAAAATTAAGAATACGATTGAATAGACAGTTTTGATTAAACATTTTTAAAACGGCATTTTTCAACATTGTTTCATCCATTTCAAACCAGGGACTCATACCGGTATTTTTCGGTAATTTCTTCCTGGCCGTTGTAGAAAAAGAAATATCGGATCAGCAGTATGACGTCATACCGGTATATGTATTTCTGTATGTATATTTACCGGCATTTATTTCGGTCTTCGGTATAATACCAGTATGTATCCATGAAATACCGGTGTCGGTTTTGGTATAGATTTACTGGCATGGTACCGATTTCGGAATTATACCGGTATTAAGTGCCTGTTTCAAACTAATTTAAAAAGTTACTCTTGTCTTGGATAAGCGGAAAATTAATGCCTTTACGTTCTATTGTAGTAACGAAGTGTGGTACAACATCGTCCACTTCTGAACAACGTTCGCATATTAGTCGAAGATGCAAAAACCCTAATTCGCGTTAAAATTAATTGCATCTCCGAGATCCCTATTACACGAATTTGTAGTCAGACGTCAGACGATAGCTGGAATGCTGTTTCGACGATGTTTCATAAACCGGCTGCACGATAAAGCAATTAATCACCGGCGGTATCTAGTGTTTTTGGTGGCACGTACTCGCTCGAAATAGTAGTATAAACTGATATCACCCTAAATTACATCCTATCTGCGTCTGCCGAACAATTCCGGTTAGCATACGATACCTGCCTAACCGAGTTCGAGCGGGTTAAGTAAAAATTAGCGCGAGCGATCCAAGAGAAAATCGAATTTTCGGAAACGAGGTGTATCGGCCGCTACGTACGCGTGTGCGGGATTAATGCGAAATCGATACAAACGTTTTACCATAGTGAACGCTCGCTGCGAGCTATTTCAACCGTTTTCAAACTCCCCGTTTTAACATTACCAGAAAGACAACATTTTCTATACTGCCAGTTTAAAATTCATAATTTAGTCATTCCCGTTTGTACCTTTGCAATTTTCATCGCAGTTTTAGTACCAGATTAGATGCACACAAATTTTCAACAACATCCTTCCAGCAACAAAAGTGTCATTAAACATCGTCCACTCCCCGAATTCATCCCCTGAAACCCCTCCGGCACCGTTATGTTGTTTATTTTAGTTCGAAATTCTCGTATAGGAAATTTTTCGCACATTACTACATGTATACGAATTTTGAATCATTCAAAATTATCCAGTCTTCGAACGATGACAGAACTTTGAAATAGATATTAAATATTCGACATTTTTTAAATGAACTATTCGAAACTCAGACCTATCCGAAATTTTTAAATAAAAAAACTGTGAACCCAGATCTATTTACCGAAAAGATGTTCCTCAACATCCTCCAACTGGTAGCTCTGTCAAAAAATTTCAAATCCCCAAGCAGTAACGGTTCCAGACCGGCAAGTAATTGCCCATCAAAAATAGATGAAACAATTAGAAAATAACGATCGCGGGGGATCAAAGGGAATCCGATTATCCGTGTAGGGCGGAGTTTATGAGATCCAGAAAAATTGGAGCGCCGCCGTCGGAGCGTGGTTTCCGGGTCAAACACATCGAACAAACGTGGATTAGAGGGTGGAGGGTTACGGGGCCGGGCAAACAGAGATCCGATTGTGTCGATCGATTCGTAGTTTCTTCTATTTGGCTATTGGCGGAGTCCTCTATCAGGATCTGCGGGCGTCTTCGCCGTTAATTATAGCGAGCCAGTAGAAGCGAACTCTGTGGCAGCCGTTCGGAAATTCTCGGTTTTCGCAGGGGCCGAGCCGTGTGTAAACCGGCGTTGATTTTACGCGCATCCTGGCTGCTACGCTCCGGCTAACAATTAGCAGCCGTCCTATTCGTCGTCCCGGGGAACTTTTGGCTCGGTTTCCAACGGCTCGGCTAACTAGGTCTTCCGAGTGCGCTCTCGCTCCGCACCCTTTTTCGAAACTTCGGCTCTAACGCGCCAGTCTTCGACTGCCTGCTTCCTACCGACGAAGCACCGGCTTCCTGTTTACCACCGAGCTAACTGCCGCTGCTTACAACCACCCCCGGCACACCTATTCCCACCGTCAGAAAGTTAGAACGCCTCGCAGCAGTGCGTTTGCTCGAAAAGCTCACCGAAATTCCTCATTTTATATCCATTCCCGAAACAGAATATCAGCTACTCGAATAACTTTCTTCCGTTTACTAATAGACGCTGCGCTGGAGCTAATACTACTTTGATGTGATTTTAAATGGTGCAGGATGTGTGACGTCCAACAGAGCTGGGCATTATTTGACGAAACAAATATTTCACCTACTATTTAATATTTTAGACTTTATTTTCCTTAAAGAAAATAGTATTTTAAATAAGATATACAATTTCGAAAATAAAATATTTCTATTTTAAATTTCTACTCTCTCTCTCTCTCTCTCTCTCTCTCTCTCTCTCTCTCTCTCTCATAAATCTATTGAATGCGAACCATTATTTTCAGCAATAATATTTAACATTGAAATTAAAAATAAAAACAAAGTTCAAATATTTTCAATATTCTTAAAATAAAATTCTATTTTCAAAAATTACTGCCTCAAATAAATTATTTTATTTTCAAAAAATTACTGCATCAAATCAAATATTTTATTTTCAAAATTGTACACATTCTTTAAAATAAATAGCATTATTTATTATTTACTATTTAAAATATTATTTTCCCCAGATCTGACGTCCGAGTCTAGCCTAAACAGACATTTTTCTCATCAACATCAGAGATTTTGGTAAAAATCAAGAATTTACGATGTACAATATGGATTATTAAATTAGGGGCGGTTTAAGTCATCACGTTGCTGACCTTCAGTTCAACCCTTGTCCGTCCCTCATTTCACGAACTGAATCTGTCCCTCGGTGTAAAATTGACACAGTAGTAAAATATCGATGACATAACAAGGTAAACAGTTATTCTTCGATGTTTATTCATTCAAATTGAAGAGTTAACAGTTAAATCTGTTAGATTTCCCGGTTGTGTGTTTCACTGCATGATTTTTTTAATTGGGAGAAAAAAATTGAAAAAAGTTCAATTTTTGTGTTTTATTTAAAGGAAAAATATTAAACAAGATTAAAACCACATTTTCATAAAAATAAACATAATATAGATTAGGAAGAAAACACATTCTTAGTTTACTATACATATACCAAACTTGTTAACTGTATTGGATATGATGAGTGTTGGGCAATAAATAAATTTATTTAAATAAATAGTTATTTAAATAATTATTTAAATAACAAGTTATTTGTTATTTGGATATTCAAATAAAACGCAGAAATAATTATTTATTATTTGAGCCAGTCTAAATGAATTTATTTAAAATAATAAAGTTAATTGTTATTTACAAATACAATTTTCAATTATTATTTGTATTAACAAATAATAAATTAAATTGTATTTTCATTCATTAATCCGCCCTCCGGACGAGCCCGAACACTGGCGGTATACCTGAAAAGGTTGGTATAGCAGAGAAAAACTATTTAATTGATTTCCACCTCAATCCAAATAATAAATAAACTTTTATTTACAAATAAGAAATAATAAATAGATTATTTATGGAATTATTTAAATAACTTTAATTTAAATAACAAGTTTAGTTATTATTTGCAAATAAAATCACACGTTTATTTATTATTTAATTATTTATTATTTAAAATAAAATTTGCCCAACACTGGATATGATACACTGTGCAGCGAAGTGTTGAAATAATAAAAGTGACGAAGTTTCATGCAGAATCTACAAATAACGGAACATTATAACTTGCCTCGGGAAAACTGTGTCAAATCGACACGAGGGACGGATGAGGGTTAAATTGTAATTTCAGCAAAAATTAAAATATATTCCTAAAATTTCAATGTGTTTAGAATATTTGGAGGCCAAGACGAAATAAAAAGTATAAATAATTATGAGATGGATTCATGCATCCCCGTATGCACTGGCTGGAACTGCTTATCAGTTCGTATCACTAATTTCTACATGGGTGAAGATAAGGTAGACGGGCTCCTTCGATACCATTTAAATTATGCCATATAAATATTGTTCGTGTCATTAAAAATAAAGGAGATATTTAGGTGGCCTGCTTTGGCTGAGACATCCTGTATACATATAACTGTGGGGGAGGGGGAGGGGAGGGGGGGTTTAAGTCATTACTCTGCACAATTCGAATTTGTTTATAGACTGCAAGCCTGTAAATAATTTCGACTTCTTTTCACGAAGAACATTCTATGATCACACGTACGAATTTTGTATCTAAAAAACTAACAATGGAGAAGTTTCGAGGAATAAGATGTTTCAAGGTCGACGCTCGATTATACCCGCCATGATTTTAATTTACTGACTCGTTACGTGGAAAAGAAGGTTGATAACTCGATCGGGGAAAGTCGATGATTGATCGAGAAACTTGGACGACGACGTGTCAGCGAATCTATTTTAATCGGTTCTGGTTCGGGCACGGACTAATCTAATTCACGATGATCGGTTTAGTATTTATAATTACGGGCAAGTAACCAACTACCACACTGCTTATGCAGCCGGACCCCAAGTGAGTCAATCAATCAAGAAGATTACATTCTTGTCGGCGAAAGTTTCAAGTCAGCCGTAAATTTTAAACGAGGGGAGGCTGCAACACCTCGAGACCTGTAATCGATACTTTACTCCATTTCCTGTAGTGTCTTCCGACTACGTTCTAATATCGCTAGAGACATCGCCATAACTTTTACAGGTCGAATACCAAATATTCCCGAAGTCGAAAATGACAATTTATGAACCGACTTCGAAACGGACGAGGTCACTCAATTCGATGAGTATACAATGGCGCATCTAACAGTAAGCGGACTAAGCGGCCGCGTGGGGCCCCGACACACCATAGGGCCCCGAATTTTAAATAAATTCATTTAATGTCTAACGGTATGAAATGTTTCATTACTTTTCTTTTTTGTTAATAAGTTTATGAGAGCTTTCCTGCAAACTTCTATTTCTCTAACTTGAGTTTGAGGCCCCAACATTTTTATCGCTTGGGGCCTCCACTTGACTTGAGCCGCCACTGTGAGTATCTTGTTTTCTTCCCTTTAAAATATCCCGAAGAATTAAGATAAATTGTTTGTGGTTTTGCATCGAGTAATATCTACGGAAATAATACAGACTAATGAAATATGCCTCGCATAAACATTTTTAAATATGTTCCAATGTTGAAAAAAATATAAAAGTGTATATCATTCGGATAGCTCTAACTGTTTAGCCCCAAAAACTAAAACTGATATTGACCAGCGGACGTCACATTTTAATTCAGCGTTTCAGAATCTACAAGACTCCTTTTCAACATATTGAATGTTGAATATTTTTTTTATTAGCTGTTCTAATGCTCATAATACTAAAAAAATTATACAGGGTGTCTCAGCCAAAGCAGGCCACCTAAATATCTCCTTTATTTTTAATGACACGAAAACTATTCATCGCATAATTTAAATGGTATCGAAGGAGGAATATCATAGAAGAACAATTTTTTATCTGGTTATTTACAAGGTAATGACTTGAGCATATTCAAATGTATTTTGTTCAGCTGCTACAAGATGGAATAACAAAGAAAAGAATTTTCCCGATAAAAAAATAACGATGACCTTGAAAAAAACTATGAAAGAATAACCGGACAAATAATTGTTCTTCTATGATATTCCTTCTTCGATACCATTTAAATTATTCCATGAATATTTTTCGTGTCATTAAAAATAAAAGAGATATTTAGGTGGCCTGCTTTGACTGAGACACCCTGTATGGCATTGTACTCAGAAGATTCTGTAGAATCATTTAAAATAAGAATCATTCGCATAGGTGTTACCGTTTAGCCACAAAAATGTCCCCAAATTGAAGGATCAATATTTTTAAAACTCGAATATGTCAGATATACATACCATAATCGATATTGACAAGAGGTTTTTAAATTTGGATTGAAAGTGTCAGAGCCATAGATACATAGAGAATGAATTTCGACATATTTGAATATTGAGATTTCTCACGTGAGTATCGAAGCTTTCGTCCACACAGGTCTATATTACGATATATGTACATAGAATTTTCGGGGACAATGTTTAAACGCGGCCGCTGTCAAAACGACAGGCCGCCGCGCCGCGCCGCGCCGGAGGAACGAACGTGGCGCGCAAATATTCAGCGAGAGCTCGATAAATTCGAAGGAAACGGTTTCCTCGAGCGGTGTTCCGCAGGAGGCTGCATATTTTTCCGGGAACGGTGTTCCTGCCACGGCAAGGAATCACTTGAGCCTGATAGCGACTGGCGCTGCTGGATAGCGCAGACAATCGGGGATCCGAAAGTTTCGAGAGGGCGGAGCGGAGAGGATCACGCGTAGCTATTTGCTCCGGGCCGCTCCGGGGCCATCGCAGATCGATTACACGATGCCGGAATCGGAAAGCGCGTCGAAGAATTATGAGACGAGGAGAGGCGGACCTTGCAGCCTGTCCGAGCATCGATGACAAATTTGCTTTCGTCTCAGAAACCGTTCCTGGAACAATAACTCTTCCCTTCACCCCACTCCTCACATCAAATACCGAATTTCGCCAAAATATTTTCCCTTCCCTGTCACATCTGCGGCTCCTCGATTTCGTGAACTGCGTTTCTGATCATCTGCTAAACATTTTTTATCATGGACAGAAGCGTTCACTTTGAGAGGGGTGCTCAATCGTCCCTTCAGAAAGATTTCTGTGAATATGACGACCGACATTTCAATATTCACACAAGTAACCGTGTGTCGTAAATTTTGATGCACCGATTCTAAATTTGAAAATCTCTGGTCAATATCGCTTATAGTTATCGAGATATGTATAATACAGTCGCGTTATTTTGCGAACGACTGTGTTCTGCACGGAGAAATATCGTGTAGGGACACTATTTTTTTATTTATGACTGCGTCTACCGCGCCGAGAGTACAAACGAAGCCGAACGTAGAAAAGGACAGTACGTAAATACGAATCACGCGTATCGGTGTGAACCACTACTAATCCAATTACTAATCCAATTACAAAACTTTTGTATTTCTTATTATTTTTCTTATGGGACTTTCACCGACTTATTTCCGGAATTTTTTTGATTAAAATGACAACGAACACGATATAATTTCACGAAAGAAAGAGACGCAGAGAGTCACCGTCGCCAGCACAGTTCAAAGGCTCGCGTATCCTCGCACAATGTCATATGCCAATACAAAAGTTTTTTATTATTACTTACTTTTTATGGGACTTTCGCCATCTAATTTCCGATATTATTCTGATTAAAATGACACTAAACACGATAGTAATTGCAATTGCATTTAGTGGTTCAATTGTCGGTATGCAGCAACTAAGTTAGGTTTCACATAATTGTAAAATAGTATTTTAAATAGTAAATAATAACTAATCCTATTTATTTTAAAGAATGTGTGCAACTTTGAAAATAAAATAATTTATTTGCGGTAGTAATTTTTCGAAATAAAATTTTTTTTGAAGAACATTGAAAATATTTGTATTGTCTTTTTATTTTCAATTTCAAGTTTGAATATTATTGCTGAAAATTATGGTTCGAATTCAATACATTTATGAGTGTAAATCGTTTCTTAATTTTATTTCGTGTGTTAGATTGCTAAAATAGAAATATTTTATTTTTAGGTACAGATTGTTAAAATAGTATATCTTATTTAAAATACTATTTTCTTTAAGCAAAATAAAATCTAAAATATTAAATAGAATTGGCAATATTTGGATAATTATTTACTTTAGGAGCTTTACTTTGATGACCTTGAAATATGTTGTCAAGGTCATCATTCTGAACAACTTTTGCCTATAAGTGTTACCGCCGCTCGATTTTAGTTTTCGAGATATTCGCAAAAAACTATTGCTAATACTGTATTGAATTTTGTCTTTTGGATCTTCGTATATCAGCATAGGCGATCGCTTAACGGTGTTTCTAACCAAACACAAAATGAATAATACAGGTATACAATGTACAATATATATATTGTATATATATAAATAGAAGGAATTTCGAATGCGTGTACGCTCTCCGCCCCCTCCACGACCTAACCGCAAATCATTCTATTCTCTATAATTTTTCCCGTGCTAGTTCAAATTCCGAATTACAGCTGCAATGCAAAAATTATGCGATCAGAATGAGTTGTGGTTAGGTCGTAGAGGGCGGGCGGAGAGCGGACCGCGCATACGAACATCCAGGAGTAGTCTTTCAAAATTGAAAGCTCACCCTATATACATATGTATGACCCGAATGAGACTCTGTTTTCTCTCTCATCTCCACAGCGTGTTTAAATGCCGCGCAGGGACAGGCTTACGTTGCCACGGAGCGTGTTAGGATACGAAAGATTCAATACAGGATAAGTGATAGTTTTTTGCGAATATCTCGAAAACTAAAATCGAGCGGCGGTAACATGTACAGGAAAAAGTTGTTCAGAATGATCATCTTGACAACATATTTCAAGGACATGAAAATTGGTGAGGAAGCCTGAAAAGTAAATAATTACCAATATTTGTTTCGCCAAATAATGCCCGCCTCTGCATATATCCGTAGGATGTCTATGACTGACTGTAGGTAATCCATTGCCATCTCTGTTACAATTTACGCTCCGGTAATGTTATGTTAGCGCAGAGAAATTGTGGTTGCAATCGATTATAGAAAATTATCGCAGGATCGAGTTCCGCCGGAAGGCAACACGTATACGTCTACTTTAAAAGCGTAGCGGGTTACGTAACGATATTGTTCGGGTCATGAAATACGACAGTGAACGCTCACACGTCGCATTAAATTACAGAGTTCATTTAGGAAAAACTTCACGTAGGTGTACTTTACTTATACACGGGCCTGCCTGACGCGGATGTGAATTACGTAGCTCGTGTTAACGTTCGCCAAAAGTTCTGGAAGAGTACAACTTCTAACCGTAGCCCCTTTACGCATACATCAACAATCAAGGAAACGAAATACATCTTGCCACAATTTTTATAACTTCACACTCTGTTTCCTAATAACATGCCTCGAATCTAGGGGATGAAAAATGTGTTACATCGAATATTTTGAAACGAGTTCGTTCGTGTAGGCTTACAAAGACATTCAGAACCCAAAATTATGTTTTTTGTTCAATGATAAATAGCCCTACATACTTGAAAATAATAAATTAGGAATAAGTTTTTTCGTAGATTCTGATGAATTTCTATGTTACAGAGCAAACAATAATATTCGACAGATGTTCTTTTAATTTCTTAAATCGATCACTTTAAAGGAAGAAGACAGCCTTTTGAAGACGAAAATCTTGTTTTGAATATCTCAAAAAGTACGGGGCCTGGAAAAAAATCCAAATTGAAAATTGTACATTTTTCCACGTGACACCATGTTTAAAATGAAAGATGGTATTTTATAGAAATATTATGGAAAATTACTGTTTGCAGAAACTATTATTTTCAAGTAAATTTCATTTCTCTTTCCGGAGGCAGAGGTCGAAGAGCATTCTAGAGGAACTTTTGACGCCATTGAAAGCAGTCGGCGGCCATTCGTGCAACACCTGATGATCTCGAAGGCAAACTGGTGCCGCAAGACCGTCTTTCACGCTACTGAAGAACTTTTTCTTCTTTCTCCCGGAGTCTGTGGTCAGGTCGGCGCGTTTTAACCTTTTACAGGTTTTTTTTACGACTCGTTACGACAATGCATCCTTTGACCCTCGTCACCTCTTAGTCGCCTTTTTCACTCGACCCCGCCACTCGACACGCACTCACCTATAACGCGGCAAGCCCGCGACCACCCTCGCAAACGGACTTTTATAAATATCTACCAGCTCAGCCATCCGTTCATCAAGTGCAAACTCATTCGTACCGTCCATTTTTTCCACGATGCTGAGAATGCTCTCCTCCTTCCTGACATACTTTATGGGCGTTTGTGGCCTCGATCCACAAATTTAACGTCCACGGTGTCCTGGCTCCAAATAAAATTAATTAAACGTGTCAAACACCAAAAAAAATTTAAGTAAATGCTTAATAACTCTAAAACCGGTTTCCGTTTCACAATTTAGACGTTTACATTGTTCACAGGACAAATCGGTTAACTCCAGTTTTTGAAATATTTTAAATGCAAGTGTCAAAGCACTTGGTTCAGTCATAACCATTTTTTATTTATAACAAATTTTCCAAATAATACAGATTAACACCATTAAATGAGAAATTTCTTTTTGGTCGTGAAATAATAAATAATTCATTTCAGAAGCCATTCTGATTAATTCCGTAATCTAGTGTAAATCGTAGCAACAATGAAATCCGCGTTAAAAAATTTGGTCGTTTAATGGTGTTGATCTGTATTATTTTTGAAATTTATTATAAAAAAAAAGTTATGACTGAACCAAGTGCTTTGACACTTGAATTTAAACTATTTCAAAAAGTGGAGTTCATCGATTTGGCCTGTGAACGGCTCTAAACTTTTACTGCAATAAAAAATATAATTTGAAGACTGATTTTGATCTTACTACTTTTTTCTCACTTGTCAAATCGATTAACTCCCTTAGTCACCCACAAGTTGTGATATTAATAACAATTACACCAAGGCTATGCTATTCATTCGACATGTTTTTATATGAAAGCTACATCTGTATTTATGCATTATACAATGTATATGTCATTTCGTATGTTAAAGGGAATTTTGCAAAACAATGTATATTATTGTATCACATTTCTCCAGTTTCTGTTTTATGCAGTTAATCGATTTGGCAAGTGAGCGGTTCAATTGAAAAACCAGGAGGTTATTCTACGTGAGAAACTA
The DNA here is from genome assembly GCA_916610235.2 of Lasioglossum morio. Lineage (NCBI taxonomy): Eukaryota > Metazoa > Arthropoda > Insecta > Hymenoptera > Halictidae > Lasioglossum > Lasioglossum morio. The sequence goes on along the minus strand of OU744329.1, from coordinate 1,058,933 downwards.
CGTCGAAAATGTTGAATAAATTTATTCAATACGGGACTACCTACATTTTAGAGAAGAACAAGTGAAAAGTTCCCAACAAGTTCAAAACACGTCTGCGCATGGTGTCTTCGATTCTATGTAAAAATCAGCATTGAAAATATAGAGCAAATTTTTTGATATAAATATAGAGCAAACGTCCACGTTCTCGAGAAAAATAAGTTTGAAAATTCCGAAAACGCGCGAGCTATAAATTCTTTTTCTTGAAAATGCAGCCTCGTCGTGGAAGATGTAGTTCTGCATTTTTGCAATTTTTTATGCGGAATCGTATAACATCCCCACAGAGACAGATTTGCAGATACCTACATTGTAGCTTGTTGTACGTTCTCTGAATTTTTGAACTCGTTTTTCTCGAAAACAAGGTCTCGTATCAAAGACTTTTATTGCATATTCTCGACGTAGAACCATAAGGCATTCCACATGGACACATTTACAGATTCCTGTATCGTAGCCAGTGGTGGACAAATTTTCATTTAAATAACAAATAAACGTGTAATGTTAATTGCAAATAATAACAAAACTTTTATTCAAATAAAAGTAATTTAAATAATTCCATAAGTGATATATTTATTATTTGCAACTAAAAGATTATTTATTATTAGGATTGTGGTGGAAATCAAATAAATAGTTCCTGGTCTACTCTTGTTTCTTGTATTTCGTAATACAATGAACACGTGCGCGTATTTTGTTTGCTGTAGCAACCTTTTCAGATAGTCATTAATAAATAAAAATACAAATAATAATTGAAATTGTATTTTTAAATAACAATTAACTTTATTTTCTTTTAAATAATTCATTTAGACTTGCTCAAATAATAAAATAATTAGTTATTATTACTTTTTATTTGAATATCCAAATAACGAATAACTTGTTATTTAAATTTTCATTCAAATAATTACGTATTTATATATATTGCCCAACACTGATTATAGCTAGCACGTCCCCCAAATTTTTGAACTCATTTTTCTAAAAAATGAAGCCTCGTATCAGAACATTTTATTGCACATTTTCGACGGTATTTTTACCGTGGAATCTCACTACACTCGAGTACCTATTTGATACACCATATACAGGGTGTTTCGTAACGGGTGGTACAAGCGAAAAGGGGGTGATACTACATGAAAAAAAAAAATAAAAAAAGGAATAATATTTTTTAAAAGTGGTTGTAAAGACATATTTACGATTTAAAGCATCTCAAATTTACCGCCAAATATTGATTGGTCAAACCTCGATCTCTGTTCTGATACGTTCTTGCCAAATGTTTACGTTCTACCTCAGTGCCTTGTTAGCAACATGTGTTTAACGCGTGTTTCACAGTATTAAAGCAAGTAGGTAATTTTTCTAAATAATAATAATACATATATTCAAATTATATAATATTTAACAGACATAATTCTAATTTATCTTGAAAATGATCTAACCAAGATCGGAACGTCGAGTATTTAACTTGGTAATTTTCATAACTGCTCCATAGAATATAGTAACAAATTTCGAAGCTTTGCGCCGAAAACATTAACCATTCTATATAATAACATTTTTACGTTTGACAATTCGTTCTCGAGAAAAACGAGGTTGAAAATTCAGCGAATACACGTGCTATTATATGTATAGGAATTGCCCGACGCGTCTGACCATGATCAACCAATTCTACTTTCTGCATATACTACTTACTACATAAAGCACGTACCCGGCGCAAATTCAAAGTCGATTTTCTCGAAAACAAAGCCTCACATGAAAACATTTTATTCTATATTTTCGACTTACTTTGTCGTGTAGTATCACCCCCTTTTCGTTTGTACCGCCCATTACGAAACATTCTGTATATCCAGACTTTTCGAACAAGATTTTCTCGAAACTAGAACATCGTATCAAAAAAGATTATTTTAGATTTTCGACGTGATTCGTGACGCAGCAGCGGAGGACACTGTGTAAAGCGAGGTTTGTAGCTGTAGACTTCCTTGAATGACCATAGTTTCTGTCGAATACGGTTTTCTAGCACAATGGGAAGAGGGATGAAATAAACGAAAGGCCGAGCGTGATGAGAAACACCGATACTGCGAACGATTACAAACACAGCCGTGTACACACGTGAGTAGTTGCTGAAAGCTGGGGAGGAGAAGCTGCCGAGAATGCGAAGCGAAGTCTCTAGATTAAATACCGATACGACGAGCATCCATTCTCCGGGGAAACCTTTTCCTTGCGGCGGGGAGGGGCTAAGGGATGATGAAACAAAAGGGCGAGCCTCAAAGAAGTCTCCTGTCATTGTGAAAGGGGCGGGACGTAATTTCAGTTACTGTCCTTGCGATTGCAATAAATATATAGACTGTTTAAAAAATATATATAATTAGTTTCTCCCCTATCCAAAAGAATACCATTTGGTACAGTTACACGAGGGTTGCATTCCTGAAACGTTCAAATTTCTACATTTAAGACATTGTTGTTCTGAATTTAATTTCGAGGACTTTCCCTTGTATTTTGAAATTTGATATTGTTTATAAATAATGTCTTCGAGGTGTTCGATTTCTTTTTTTCTGTACCTGATAGAATACTATTTGTTACATTTTGTACCCATTACATTTTCTGTACATTTCCTACTATACATATTTTGATATTGTATACTGCCAAATGCATGCTTTCTCCGAAATTAATGAAATTTTAAAAATGTCTGTACATATATCATTTTTTTACATCTTTTAAATGGGATCCGCATTTTCTCTTAAATTTTTCAAGCTAAATAATAAAATTTATTCACGACAATAATTGTGTAGAATTTCAGAAATAAATACCTGATCGACTCATCCTTGAATTCTTCGAAATCATATTTAGTGGAGTTGAATTGATTCGCTTACCTGCAATAGATAAAAAAGAAGAATTTTAGGAAATATCTAAGGCTTGCAAATAAGTGGAAAATGATTTGCACACGATTTAAATTCATAACATAGAAATTCTACATATGTTAATATACTAATTATATAAAAACAAACACTCTTAATACGTTAATATATAAATCATATAACAATCACTGTACTCAATAAGTTAATTACATAAAAATCAGTATACCAATTCTGAATATATTAACGTATTAATTATACAGAAATCAATATACTTGATATATATATATATATATATATATATATATATATATATTGAGTACCCTAACACTTAATATATTAGATATATTAACATACGTTATAATATCCATCAATCATACTACTATATTATAATATAGTAATACATATACTGTAATACTATACTACTATGTATGAAGTATATCAGTCATATTTATATATTGTATATTATGTTGAATACATAATTATAATATACTTACTATATATATATATATATATATATATATATATATATATATATAGTATATATACATAGTATATATATATAGTATATATATATAGTATATATATATATACATAGTATATATATAGTATATATATATAGTATATATATATATAGTATATATATATATATACATAGTATATATATATATATAGTATATATACTATATATATATATATAGTATATATACTATATATATATAGTATATATACATATATATATATATATATACATATATATATATATATATATATATATATATATATATATATATATATATATAGTAAGTATATTATAATTATGTATTCAACATAATATACAATATATAAATATGACTGATATACTTCATACATAGTAGTATAGTATTACAGTATATGTATTACTATATTATAATATAGTAGTATGATTGATGGATATTATAACGTATGTTAATATATCTAATATATTAAGTGTTAGGGTACTCAATATATTTCCATGTTACTTTCTATAAAAATATTTGGCAAAAATTAATTTCACGTACGTTGAAATAATTTTGAAAGTTATTCGCCATTATTGGTAATATATAACATATTAATGTAGAACTAAGTCAATAAACAGAGAAACGGAAGTATGAGTTTAGGATAACGAAGAGGTCAGGTGTAGACAATGAATCGGACACGCCGTGTTCGAAATGTGTTTTATTTACAAACAGTTGTGCCGGAGTTTAAACCACCATCGGTTTAAATCGGCGTCGCGGAGGTAAAGTTCCCGTTCAGGGATGGAGGGTGTAATGGTAAAGAAAACTACTTGCTTGAACTGCTCTTTATTAGACTTCTTATGGTACATAAAAGCCGTCGTGTGCTGTAAACAGCGAATACGGTCACTCCAGGACCTTTAACCGGTTATTCGACGACCTTATCGTGGAATCGCATTACCGTAGAAAAGATTCCGGGTAAAAGACCCCATGGGTGCCCTCCGACTGTTGGTGACCATCGAATTCTCGCATAAGTGACAAGCTATAGGTCCATAGAGTCCAGGCATCCGAACGTTTACACCACTGCAATCCCCCTTAAACATATCTAATTATATACAGGTTAATGAGCGCAGGCCAAATTACGGGCAAATTGAACCCGAGGGGGGAACCATTGTACAGCACTGGCTCCACTCTGATACTGTCTTCTGACGCATGGATGGCTCCCGGGATCGTGTTTTTAATTTCGTCAAATTAATTATCTTGTGCAGGTGGAAATTTTGGCGTGTCTCTGAAATTAAATTTCCCAAAACAAATAAAAATGATATGTAAGTAGTTTTTCGTGTAACAATCAAATGTGTTTTGAAATTTCCTGAACACATTTTACAGACGTTTCAATGTTTATAATATAATAAAAAGTAAGCATCACTGTAATCGAAAAAGTCCAATGAGTGGTAAGAGAGTACTAGAAAGGGTAGAAAGAAATGATTTTCAAACTCGCGAACAGCGTGTTGAAATTCGAAGTAGGATTTGTTAATAATAAGAATTTGTATTAACAGCCGAGTTTCGAGATTACCGCGCAGATCAACACTGGAGGATGACAGTACACGGAACACAGGGCAGTTTAAATTTAACTGTCAGAGTGTTTAAGTGCTCTCCTGCTCGCCCTTTTCCTTCCACCCTCTCTGCCCTCCTTATCCATCCCCCTCTCTACTTGAGGAACTAAGTGACTGTGAAAGCGGTCGAGCATCTTGGCGTTTCAACGGCTGTAACGCGCGCCGAATGAAACGCTTCTTGTCGAAACACCTGGAAAAAAGCAATTCTATGGACATTTTCGCCATCTACGAAATCATAAAAGACCACCCTCTTTGAAAATCCACCTTGTTGATGCCGCCGAACGTTCCATTGTGCTCGCAGCCCGGTGGCGTCTACAAATAGGTCACATTTTTCTTATAACTATTACTAACAAAAAATTCGGAACTTTTCACAGAATATAAACGCATCATCTTTCAATTGCAATTTTGTAGAAGCAAAAACGTTGAGAAATCGCAAGCTTATTTATCAGTTTCGAAATACTGTTTGCACAATCATTGAATGAAAAGTTTCAATTATTTTATAAAAGATAAGGATAGTTCGTGCAACTGTGTATAGCAATTTTTGGATTTTAAGAATTTTCAAGTATGATGGAGATATCTGATTTTGTAAAATTCTTGTTTATCTGTATATTTCTCATTCAAACTGCGATGATGAAACGGCAACAAACAATGCAACTTTGTACAGTCAATACGGAGATTTCAGTTTTTCTAAATCCTCGGTGGTTGGAGTCGGGAACACAATGTTTTAAACCTTATAAGAGCTGTATAGAGTTGGAAAAATCGATAAAAATGTTTGTTAACCATGTTAACCATCGTGCACGTGTTGCACATAGAATTTTTTTTGAAAGCAGTTTAGCAGAGAAACTTGCTATTTCCCTATTTAAAGTGGGACTAGGTATATTGTAAATTTTATAAATAGTAAAGAACATCACCACAACTCTCACCTTGTAACGCGTTTTATAGTTAAACAAAATTAAAAAAAAAAAAATGAAACTTGGTGGTGGTGAAAGTAGATACTTTACCGTTTAAAATGAGCGTAGTTTGATCTCGGTACGATTCCTTTTCATCATTCTAGAATTTTTTAATTTATTTAGAACTTTTTAGTAGCTGTTGGGGTTGGAAAATACTGAAAACCTCCACCTTTAATTACTAACTCGTTTTCAGAAATTAAGCAAAAATTAAGCAGAAATTAACAAAAAAATACAACTTGGAGGTGGTGAAAGCAGAGATTTCTACCTTTAAAATGAGCCTAGGCACATCCTCCGCGAACCCCTTCGCACAAAGTAGCGGCAAGTTAAATATAAACTAATAACGTTTAATGCGGATTCGATTCCGCGAGCCTCATTTTCGACTTTCTGCTACTGATCCGGGGACCCTAACTCACAAAATAGCTGGAACAGGGTAAAACTTGTTTGCCGGGGATCGGGGTGGATAGCGCGAGAGCCCGATACCATCAGCCTACAGAGCTCTAGCTCTCGGGGGTTCGAAAAGGAGCGAGAGCCGGCAGCCGGAAGCGGCGAAAGCTTATCCTTTCCAGCGTGGGATGCGGCGTTCATCCAGACAGCCTCGTACCATTTCGTAAAGTCATCTATTTGCGGGATTAACGTACCACGGATATCAACTTCCTGCTAGGTAAGCAGAGAAAACTTTCCGAACTGCTGGGGAGAGAACGAAGAGACCCGGGGAACGGCTCAGGCTCGAACGAAAATTAGTTTCACTTTTTCCCCGGTCTTCTTTCCGCGGGACCAACCCCCTCTGGCCACCCTCCGGCCACCCTCCGGCCACCCCCCCTTCACCCCTATCTTCGGCCCGTCTAGCTATCTAGCCACTTTCGTTCCGAAACATAATATTTTCTACGAAATTGCTCGGCCGTCCTCTGCATGAATATTTAGCGGCCTCGTGAAAGAAGTTTCGAATAGGTGCAAGGATAAATTAGGTACCCTATTCTTGCACCGAAGATGCAGCCGGGCTTCATCAACTGGCACCCAGTTTGCACCCCGTGAGCTGCAACCTCGATTAACCCCGCTAATTAGGGGAGATATAGACGCAGGCTTAATTTCAGAAGGAATCGAGGCGGAGAGTCTGCTCCGGAGATTCCGGAAACTTGACCAGTGAAAATTTTGAAAAAAAGCTGGGTATGCTAGCGGCGCAGCGCTCTGGCAGTACTGTTTGCAGTTTCGTTTCTGCCGGTAGCTTCAGTGGTTAATGAGATATGTGCTTGTAAAAAGTGAATATTGATGATTTTTGAGAGACGTCGTCCACTTTAAACAATGTTTTTTTGATGCGTAATTACTAGAGGTGTGCGAGAATATTCGGGAATTCCCGTGAATTTTTTCGAGATTACCAGGGTGTTCGGGTCTCCCGTGAAATTTTTCGGGATTTCTGATACTGTACGGAACACGTCCCGTTACTCCCGTCCCGGAATTCCTGTTCCGTCCCAGTCTCGCACACCTCTACTAATTACTATTTGCATTTCAGTTTATTCGAATATCATGGTGAATCGTTCAGAAAATCGTGGTTCTTTTGTGAAATACTGTCGAATAGTGAATTTCTTTTCCGAAATCAAACAGAGCTAGACGTAATGTTACAACAAAGAGAGGGAAAGTACTGTCCGTGGAAGGTAGATAGAAAGGAAGTAAACGAAGGTCAGAAGTAAAAAGCCGACGCCGGAGAGGACGAAGAAGGATGAGGGTCACTGTGAATCCGGCGACCTTGCGCCGAGGGACAATGCAGTTCGTTCCAATAAAGCCGGTTTATACACGATCTCTGGCAAATACGTTGCAATTATCATATAAAAGGATCAGTCTGGGGTGGAAGACGGCCGCTTATATAACATTCTATTATAGGGACCGAAAGGAATCTCGGGTAAGGGCGGAAGACTCGCCGGAGAAGAGGAGAAGATAGCGCCGCGCGGGCGTATTGATCTGTCATCGTCGTAACGGCACGCCAGCAGCCCTTTTCGAATTTTAGATCAGCGCGAATCCTATGCAAACCCAACCCTATTCCCGCCCTGTACTTAGAGCCCCGAGGATTCTGTAAGGTTCGATGGCCACGATCGATCCCTGGTCCAAGGTTTGTCTTTAATGGGTTTCGTGTAGCGAATAGGAGATACTCTTGGCTGGTTTGGTATTCCGGCTTCGGTGCCCTATGGTAATTGTAAAGGGTGTCCCAGTTTAATCTTCGGAGCCGAGCACCGCGAAAAATATGGCGGACCCGGGGACACGTTCTCAACAAAGTTATGACGCAGCAGGAAACATGGCCCCCCGGCCCTTGCACCTTTTGTTTTCACGAAACTCACTTTTTCGCTATAATAACCGACGACCATTAGACTTGTAATAATTATCCTCGAGCTACTGCTTCAGCCAACGGAATGAAAATTCAGTAGTTCGTAACTGCACTTCCGCTGTGCATCCTAGAATTTTCTCGTAATTATAGATCAATTATTCAGGCTACAAATAAATTATTTTCAAAAATGACCAAACGAGCGCTTCTCTCGACGACTATCTGAGACACCAGAACGAACCAAACGGCAAATGGTAGATACATTTATGGTCTTGTCACGTCCAGTGGTTCAGCCATTATTAATAATTGATAAATTCAATCATCTATCTTTTATATTTCTTTATATATTTATATTTCTTTCCGAATTTATATATATATATATATATATATATATATATATATATATATTGTTCAATTTTTATCTAAAATCAACATTTCAAATCATTTTAAATACCTGACTTCGCTCTCTACGTACCAAATCCACAAACAAAGCCATTTAGTTCTAAGAAATCTTCAATTACCCGAACCGAAGCCGGTGAATGCAGGTAGGTTCAAAACTGCGTTATATCTCTCTTTAATTAAAATCACTTAATTTGCAATTTCCATCTAAAAGCGTCCACCCTAGGATGTAACAGTCTGTTTTGTGCATTTTTTTTTCAAAATTTTAGCTGGTTGTGTAAGGTCAGGAGAAATTATTCTTCCGAGGAAAGTCTCGAAAGAGGCAGACGTGACGAGCACTCCATGCGGGGGGTTGAACAAAGCAAACAGAGGGTAACAGGGAGAAATGAACTCCGATACATCCATAAACCCGTTTATCGTGGCTAGCAGCGCGGGCCACGTGTATACGAAGTGTCGCGCCGGGATCATTAATATTCAAGAGCCACTGGATCAGATTTTATTCACACCAGCCGTCGTAAACCAGGGAATTGATGGTCCGCGGATACAGATGTCTCGTGGCAATGCTTGTCAAACGCGTGGTATCGTGTGCATTCTGCTCGTAACGGCTTATAGTTCGACGAAAAAATGCATTTGCGACCAGTCTAGAGAAACGGGCAAATCTATGAACTTTTTTCAACGCGACTAGCTAAAGGATAGAAATAAAAATATATATATACGCGTGTTCTCCAGCCTTCGTTCAATCGGAAAAATATTTTTTGGTGGCGGGAATTTAGAATGGGATAGCTAACGTTGTTCTAAAATATCGAAGTCAAGAAATGTTTTGAAACGCGAAAAACGAAAGAATTCTTATTTTTTTTTTTTAAATGCTAACGCGTTCTCCAGACTTCATTTAATCGGTGGACAATTATATTCTTCAAAATCAAGGAGTAAATTGCTGAATAAAATTCTCGAATGTCCCCCGCGTAACATAGTTGACGAAGAATCTTCAATCATCCAAATACGGACTTTAATCATTGTTTTCAAGAGAGAGAGAGAGAGAGAGAGAGGGCTTTCCTCGGCTTTGTGTAACCAGAAAATATTTTTGCGGCAAACTAGTTGCAGGGTTTCTATCTACCTGAAGTATTATTCTTGTTAATTAATCTCGAAGTCCCGAGGAGCACATTATTCTGAGATAATATTTTCGAAGATAATTAAGGTAATTAATTAAAGAGAGCTCGACGGCGAAAGGTTCCATAAAACTTTGGCTCGTAGGTATCTCTCCGATTGCAATTGTGGATCCAGTTGAATAAACGAGATTAGGTCTTGGGGACGCAGATAAGGACCAATAGGGGTCACCACGGACGAGATATGTGATCTTAAAGGCTCATTCGAAGGGAAGTAGGATGAAATTGGCCAGGAATCACGTTAAGGGGAGGGGGGGGGGGGGGTTAAAACTTTAATCAATGCGGGGATGGAACGTGGTTGTCTCTGGTTGAAATAGGAATTCGACTACCTAGCCTGGGAACAGGATTTATGTTACGGTGCATCACCATCAAACTCGCTTTTAGCAAAATTTAAACATTAAATCAACATTTTAATCCATTATTCAATCATACAATCACTCAATTATACTATCTCAAGTGGTCCACTAACACTAGAAAGTCTAGTACCTTCATACATATTTTTTCTTAGATATTGTTGTAGAACATGAAAAGACGAATCCAACGACTACAAAGACCGTACCGTTTCGATCATTCAGACTTGAGATGATCATGTCTGAAAGTATAAACTTTTTCTTTTTCAGATCTAAATATCTCGAGATTGAATGCTTGAAATGGTATGATCATTATGGTCGTTGGATTCGCCTTTTCACGCTTTACAACAACATCTAAGAAAAAATATACAATGTTGTTAAGAAAAATATCGATGACCTTGAAATCCAGTTAAACAATGACCTTGAGGAATGACTCCTTCCACTGTTGTATCTATCGCTTGAAATAGTATAAGTTCTTATTCGTTTTTCATTGAAGTTGAATTGTTTTTGTTGCAGAAGTTCAGGTAAAAGTACAACGATCGAAGTAGTCCTGTTTTATAGCCGTTCGAAACTGGGTGAAATTTTCGGGCGAATTCTTCAAAAGCAAACTAATTTCCTTATCGCGGGAAAACTTCTCACCGTCGTTCGAACTTCGAACGAAATACGTCCAGATAAGTTATCGTTTTTCTGCACTCGAGTCTTTTACGCTCGTGTTTTACATCGGGAATTTAAATGAGCGGGGGGAGGGGAAGCGAAACTTTAACACTTCAGAGATTATTGCGTATAAACTAACGGACGGGAGTCACCGCCGGCCGAGAGTCCTTTGCATAATGTTTGCGACGGAAGCGAAGCAACGTAATCTCAATTAGTAAACAACTTCGATAATATTTTGCCTCGGAAAACACGGCTTCGAGAATTTTTTCCAGCCGGAAAAGTGAAAGAATCGCGACAGAAAATTACAGACACGTTCTTCAGCCTTTCGAAAAATAGAAACCGTTTTTTTATGATGACAATTCAACAATTAAACAAATGTTCTCGAGTACTTTACATAATATAGAAAACTTATGGAGAATACATGCAAGTTTCGGAATTTTTTCCAACGCAACAAGTGAAGGAATCGCAACAAAAAAACACGAAACACGTTCTTCAGCCCTCTTTTAAATAGAAAACATTTTTTTCTGGCAAAAATTTAAGCATCAGATACCGCAAATAATGTTCGGAAAACCGATATACGTAACATTGAGAGAATTTTTTCCAACGCAACGAGTGAAAGGACGTTCAAGAAAAAAAAAAACAAAAAAAAAAAATACAGATACGCTCTCCAGCTTTCATTTACTCATATAAAAATAGTTTTTTGCCAAAGATGAAACACTAAGGTGGTAAAAAAAATCGTCGAATGGCCCACGTGGCGAGACGGCATGGCAGGTAAAAGACTAGCAGTGTGGTGATAAATCTTCGGCCACGTGGTTTACGTCAACAGGCCTATGGTAGGGTTATCTCGTGGAAAAGAAACGTGCAACTGGGTTGTTAATTGGCGTGTAACAATGTTCGCGTGTCCTTGGGAAATTATGAGACCGCCGGATATATCGTCGGAACGGTTAACGCGTTGTAGCGGAGCTCCGGCGGGCTCCCTTCCCATGGGTGTACAGGGTGTTGGTATAGTAAACTTCCATGAACTCTAATATAGTGGGCCGTATTCAGAGAGTCCAGAGTTCACCGCTATCTTAAATTGAATCTGCCGCCGACGCCAATGCGGCTCGCGTCGGGCCAGACTCTCGGGGGCTCTCCTTATTTCGTGGCCCGTTGTTATCGTTTTCTCTCCGAGGTGTATTATCCCGGAAGTCCCAGGAATGTCAATGCCTCGCTTAATCGATTCCCGGACCCGTTCTAATTATGTCGTGCCCGCGAACGATCGTTAATTACTGTTCGAAGCATTAATTACCTCTTTCGAACGAACCGATCATTCTGAGCCAAGGAACATTCGCCATTTCTTTTTTTCTGCGAGGCACACACTTTGCCCCAAAATTTTTCTTGCACGTGACTCGAAAGGGCATACTTCGAACTACGTTTGGGAATTATTTCGCTGCAGGATATGCATTTTTTATCTCGTTATAGAATTTTGAAGCCGTAGGTGTGGTCTGAAACAATTACGTGTGGATGATCAACTGAAAGGGAATCTTTGAGAATTTTTTTTGGGAGACACAAACTTCGTAAAAAATTTTCTTGCACGTAGTTCGGAAGTGCATATGTTAAACCCCATTTGAGAATTATTCGGATGCTGGGCATGCATTTTTGACTTTGTTGCATAATTTTAAATAACGTCCAAAAATTTCACTCACTGAAAGATTGACAGAAAGGGAGTCGTTTGAGAATTTTTTCCGAGAGACACAAACTTTGTAGAGACATTTTCTTTGTATGGTTCCAAAGTACATATATTCGAGCAGATTTCAAAGTTTTCTCATTGCAGAAGAAAATAGAAAAATTCGATTTCTGTCCACGGCGCTCCAAGGTTGATGGACGATTGATCGAGACGTGTCTTGTGGCTCGAAAAATGTTTCCGCTTACTATTCATGAAAACAGGTATCGTTTGTACTAACAAAAAGCTACAGGTCTCGCGAAGTGGCGGCCATAAACAAAGAACTCGTTTGATTTGCATTTTTCTTGCACGGCCACTTAAACGCACGGTGGGGCGCCTTTTCTTGATTGTCACTTCCTGCTGGTTAATTTATCAGCAGCGCGAGCTAAATAATATTCTCTATTCCTACCACCGCCATTTCTGTATTCTGTATATACAGGGTGGGGCAATAACTATGTCCAGTTTGAATATTGGCGTTATTTGTAATAATATGAAAAAATGTTATATAGAAAACTTACACGGTATAGAGGGGGACATATTGTGACACAAACATTTTCTGCGTGGGCGGACGCATAGAGGAGATTTCAAGGTCACTTCTATTTTTTTAAAATGGAATGCTATGTTTTTCTTTATCACGATGTGATAGCCAGTGTTGAGACGAATTCAGCGAGTTATCATTGAAGGTCATACACGGTGAAATATGGTAGTAAAGTAAACTTTATTACCTTACAGGAGATGCTCGAATTGGTGAACGTCCTCCTCTATGCCTCCACCCACGCAGAAAATGTTTGTGTCACAATATGTCCCCCTCTATACCGTGTAAGCTTTCTATATGTATAACATTTTTTCATATTATTACAAATAACGCCAATATTCAAACTGGACATTGTTATTGTCCCACCCTGTATATAAGAATTTATTATAAATGCGAGTTTAGTAAACGTGAACATTTTTTGAATTTTCTCCGGTAGAAAATAAGATTGTGTCACAACGAGAATTAAATAAATCAGATGAAGAGACCTCAACGTGTCTCAACGTGAAATAGATTACTAATCTCGTTAATAATTAGTCAGGGTTTAAGTCATCCTGTAATGCTTCAATGTTAGCAGAGTCACAATCATTTCCCTCGATATTTTGGAAGCATTCGATTGCAGACCACGTTACATCCGTTCTAATAAGATAGGTATGTCTGCGGATCGTATAGTTCGCCATTATACAGTACACTAATCCTGTTTAACATGTCCGAATTAATACATCAGTAGGTTTCCCTATTAATTAGCCTCTATAGAGGTGCGTTCGTGGTGAACCGGAACGTAGAATATACAATATCGAGCTACCGCGAGGGTTATACATTTAATACCTCAAAGACATAATACGTATACAAGCTACAACTATAACACACTCCTACTATCAGACATCAAGAAATTCTCTTTAGAATGAAAATTCTACACCCTCGATCCAGCCAAAATGAATAAAATCTTGAAAAAGGATTTTTAAAAATTTTCTTTTAAAAAGCCATAAATTATGTGAAAACTGTTTCAACGAGGTGTTTGAATGTGCAATACACAATACATTGGGCCACAATACATTTGTGGATTTTTTCCGTACAAAATGTTCGCGTCTAACCTTGCTGTAAATATAAAAATACAATGAACCCATAAATGTTCTCTCACTTCCCAGTGGAATTGGAGCACTAAAAATGTTCGAGGGCGAGATGTTACGTCTGAAAGGGTTATGTGCGAGTCTCTCCTGTTATTCGCCGACTATCCTTCCTCCAGTTCCGGCGACGTCATGTCAGTCTGACAGCGACGCTAGTTGGTCGGCATGACTCGTTCATCCCGAAACTTGCTAGAAAGTCGGTCGACGTTTTCTTTCTTCGATCTCCCGTTGCACGTTATCCTTTTAGCCGTCCCAACTTCGAAAAGACACCCCTTCCCTCGCCCCCAGCTCGCAGAGTTAGGATCGCGCATCCTCAATTTGCTGATCTCGGTCGTTCCTCTGACGGAGTCGATCAACTGCTGGATCTGCGAACTTGTCCTCTGCTTCGACTCGATCGAACGATACAGCTCGTTAACCGTAAATCATTTAAGTTCTTGGTTCTTACTCGAGTCAGGCTTTCGATCTTCGCGGATGTCACACTAATCGAAATTGATATGATTCCCTCTTTCGAAATCAGGCTTTAGGCAGTAAATGTGTCGGCTGTCACGTGGCATGCTGTTCTCATGTGTGTAGGTACTAATAAATATGTAGGACTTTTTATAAAAGCGATTTATTGTGTAAGTTTATATTCGGAGAGGTACTGCTGTCTTCTGTCTAATATAACATGCGTTGCCCTGAATACCCTGGCAACATCCATAAACCACAAACTACTGTAACTAGGAATTTTCGTTACAGTATTTTAATGGTTCGTATTCTATAAACAAATTAGAAATCAGTAAAATGATGACTCAAACCCCCCATATTTATCTCCCTCCCAGAGTTATTCATACCCTTTGGAAAAACAACCGATTTGGAATAATATAGTAATAATTCGTTTAATACAGATATATGTAGGCACAGGAATTTTTACAGTAGCTTCAAGTAGGTTTTTTATTGTGTGAAGAAATTAGAAATCAGCAAAGTGATCACTTAAACTCTCCTAATTTTCCCCATACGTTAAACTCAGAAGAATAGGTGCGAGCCATCGTGAGATTTACAGCGGCGTAGCGTAGCTCCCCTTTTCGTTTCGTTCTTGTCCCAGTCATTCTCGTTCCAGTTTCCGTTTGCCGTGCGCGGTAAAATCGCAGCGAAACAGTTGGGCGGAAGGGAAAACCCTCGAAAGCGCGAACCCGACTGAAGAGAAATGAATGTAGAACAGAAGTCGAATAGAAATCGGAGGGGGTGGAGAAAGAGGCAAGACGAAGAAGGAAGGAACGAGCTGCAGAATGAAAAAGTGGAAAACGCTGTAGAAGGACGAACGGTGGGGTCGTGCTATGAAATACAACTCAGCCGTTGTGTCGTTCTTTGAAGCATTGTACCAGGCGCCGGGACGCACCTAATGCGGATACAATGGTCGACAGTTGTTGCTGGCCTGCACAGTTTTTGCGTCACGGTTTTTGCAAGACCGACAGCTGCGTTTCGAGAAAAATCCGAACCGCGAGGCGAACTCGTGAGACGCTCCTGCAGGCCAGCCAACTCTAATTAGAGGGGAAAAGAAACTGCTCCCAAGCGGACTCGTCTAATGAAAACGGACGCATGTGTCCCCTCGTCGGAGGTTTAACGCGTGATCTCGCTCTACACGGCGCGGCGCGACGCGGCGCGAGAGCTTTTGGGAGATTGTGGGTCAGGACGTACACTGCTATCGATTATTCTTAATTGCTTTTTATTTCGAATTCGGCGAAATTCCGTTTAATCCCCATCGACCGTAATTAGGGCGGCTCGTTGCGAATTTATCGTGTTAAAAAGTTACTTCGTACGAAGAAAAATATGACTTATGCGGTTTGAACATCGGTAAATCAGACGAATATAAAAATTGATTAAGGGACGGCTTGTGCATACTTTAATTTTGATAAGTCTTGAATATTTTCTCTAGTTTGTTTGACGATTGAAAAGTTACGTTGCGATAGGCAAAATCACTCTGGTTAATATAAAGTAAGAATCAACTCGATCGGACCATTAGCTGCAATCTGGGAAAAATGGGAAAATTCGAAAACTTCGAAGTCTTGTACTTGATGAAAAAATTCAAAATCTGGAAGAATTTAAACCCTACCTAATTCTCTGTATACTTTATTATGTAATAGGTATTAATCTTTAACAAAATTGCTGACATCGACTTCGAATAACCTATTTAACAGAAATATTCCTTTACCCGTGGAATAATTACTTTAATATTTTGCTTGAGCCTCCCCTATATTTGGCTGAACTAAATAATGTACCGTAAACAGTATAGATGGCAACGCGTCATCACACTATAAAAATTCAAGTAGTACCGCCATTAAACTGAAACCGCGAAATTTTCACTTTCTTAGCGTTATTAATTCTATCGTCACGTGTCTAGTTCGAAAAACTTCGATACTGTGTTCGACGTTAAAATGTTGATCGGCTTCTCCAGCAGCCAGCAACTTAACTGTTCAAGTGGCTGGGCGAGATAGGATGATAAGTATAGCGTTGTCGCTGACGCAAAAACCGGGTCTGAAACGTTCCTTTCCGAAACATCGTATCTCGTGTCGCTTTCAGATACTAAAATGTCTCGACAGCTTCTGCTGACACGCTCTCGTCCATACACAACACGTTTTACACACGGTGTTCCGCTACTCGACGTAAAAAAGGGCTGCGATCGCCAGTGGTTAGTGCCAGAACACTGCCACTGAGCGTCCCTGCACTTTATCCCTTGCTTTCTTCTTCGGTCTCGTGCCTCTTCGACTTTATACGACTGCCATTCACCATCGTCCACCCTTCTGCACCCCTCTTCATCCCCTACAAAGGTTCTTCTACCCCCTAAGACCGTACCGCGACGTTCCGACCCCGAGCGAGCGTTGCGACTGCTGTGCGATACTATTTGGTTCGAGACCGACACCCTCCCTTGCCATAAGGTCATCCCGACAACTACTCTCCTTTTCACCAATTTGCGGAACCTAATTTTAGCTCTAGAAACTTTGTTTCTCCATTTTTTGGTTATTTCTGCTTCTTGGACATGATTCCGATATGTATTATGCAGAAACTATGCTCTACATCGCCATAATAAAAATTGAGAATATAGTTCTAGGTATAGACTATAATCCTGCCAAATTTCATTTGGATAGCTTCGACAGTTCCCACACAAGCAACTTCTGAACGCAATACTGTAACAGCTATGAGCCCTTTAAAATTAAAAGATTCTATATAATTTCAATTATATAATTAAAAATGTAGACGGTATTGCGATACTATAAAACTTGAAAGTATATTGCTAAGTGAGGTCTATAATCCTGCCAAATTTCATATATATATATATATATATATATATATATATATATATATATATATATATATATATATATATATAGGTTCCACAGTTTTTACATAAGAAATTTCTCAAAAAATAACTCTCTTTTTTCTAACAGCTAAAAAACACCTTACAAGATTTGTTTAGTATATAAACAAACTTGATTGTCTCATCAGCCAAATTTCATATACAGCGTTAGCTGTAAACTAAAAATGTTTATACGAGTTCGATATTTTTTATTGTTCTCATTACCTGGCAATTAATAATTCTCTCCAGTGTCAGCAGGGCTCGGAAATAAATTCAATCCTTCAAAAGCTTGGGAAACTGAATAATGCATGTTTCCGCAAAACAACACGATACAAAACAAATTGTGTTCCGAGAGATAGATAAATTAATTGCTCGCATTCATATGTTCGAAAAGGGAAACTCAATCAATTTCTGTAACATGAAACACAGCGAAGCATTTTCCGGTGGAAAATTTCATCATTACTCTCCACAAATAACAATAAACGAAAAACGCAGCATAAATACAAGTTCTTTGGAGCTTTATTAAAACGTTTCAACAAACGCAGAGCAGGAAGAAACATTCATTTAAAACTGTACCTTGCCATTAAAAAAATCCTTCCTCTCTACAAATCCTGGTATTAATGCGAAATAACAGTGACAATAATTTTTTATATCCGTACAGCTAATAATTCGAACTCGTGATCCTTTATAGATAATCAGTTATTTTCTATAAATCAGTTCCTACTAATTTCTACGAACTAACTCTTCAGTATCGTAAAGCTTCCGTGATACTAATCAACTCTTCTACATAGATTAACACTAACAGTACCGGGTACAAAAACGACCTGACTGTATTTATAATCAATTAGAAGCATCGATTTACGGAATGACAGGCAAAAAGAAATTTTCCAAACATCGTCATTTACAAGGTTGCATACAAAAATAAAAAAGGCATTTTTGAAAACTTTTTTATTTGGGCTCTTAATGGAAATTTAAAATATATGTATGTATGTTTCGTAGATTGCGGAGCAGAGGCTCAAAACCTTAATCATATTATCTAGCAATGTCGAGAATACGATTCAGAACGAGGACACCTGTTTGAACTGCTCCACAATCGCAAACACTATTCTCCCTACACTACTAATTTTTTTTCTAAGCGTACGAAGCATTACAGCGCTAATGTTTATCTGTAACTTCATCAAAAAATGTAAGATTAGGATTTAGCGCCCATCATTTATATTAATTTCATTTTATATTACGTTATAGTATGTATACTTTATTAATTAGTCCTAGAACTTTCTTGAAAAGTGTTATACTGTAAGCTATAATCTACGCTATAATCTGCATATGTTATAATGTACACTATATGTATAAACCAAACATGGTTTACGGCATCAATAAACAAAAAATAATAAATAATAAATGTTTTAAAAATTCCCAAGTATTCGACAAATAGAGAATCGGGTTCGAAAGAAGTTTCATTATTTCTAGAAGAATGTACGAGGAAGATGGGCAACCCGATGATAATAAAAAACACAGCTCAAGGATTTCCGGTGGCTGACGTGGCCCTCGCGTTCCGCGATCGTTCGTCGCAGGTATTAATTTTTTCTATTCAAAGGAAAGTGCGGGCTCATTGTTTTGCAAAGATATTACCCTCGCCGGATCATAGGCAGGACGCTTCGAAACAAGTAAAAAGCACTGCGCCGCATGGTGCGTTATTGCTGTAATCCTCTTTCTTTTTTTTGCGCGCGCGAAACATATGTACACGCATAGACCATCGACCATGAATTTCAAGCTCGAGAACGTCCGCAGCTGTTCCGCGCTTTTTACCGCTGAACAATGCGCACAATTCCGCTCTCTTCTGTAATTCCGCTTCTTCTTCTGCCAGAGAGACACGTCCTTCCTGTCCTCGCAAATTACATACTAACGAATAACTTCATTTATATTCGTATACGCGATTCATTGTGGCCGGGTACACTCCGCCGCAAAAACCGGACGTACGTCACGAGTCCTGACGCGTTATCCTAGATACCTGCGAGATTTCGCATAATTTCTGAAATTGCCGATCTTCCAAATGAAGGTGACAGAGGGTCGAGATCGGACATGTAATTTGCGATATACAAATTAATTAGTGCACCCCTTGTTGTCTTATTAACAGAATTCGAAATTTAAAGGTCAACTCCATATCGGCAGATTGATGACTTCAATTTCTATTTGGACTCCCTGTACATCACCATACAATTACTGATTTTCAACAGAATTGCCAACAGTCGCCGTTAACAACAGTTTTCCTAAATGATCCAGAGGTATGCATGTACTTGAGAGTATTTTCGCTAGCTTTTACCATCTGTATTTTATTAACAAATTTGAAATCGAGAGACTGACGACACAAACCTCATAGGAGCTTTATTGTAAAATAGTTGATAAAATATATAAATTAATAATAATTGTTGGAGAGCAATTACGAGAAACTCTTTTACCTTTTATATATATATATATATATATATATATATATATATATATATATATATATATATATATATATATATATATATATATATATGTAGTTAATAAGAATTATAATGTAGAATTATACATAAGAAAGAAAATATTACAACGTCACATGTTCGATCTGATCTATCGATAAATCTATATCCGCCTGTTTTACCAACTGTTACAAAATCTAAAACTCAAGTTAACGTGTGCGATCAGTATATATATATGTATAGTAATACAAAATTGTATATATTATTCATAATTAATGTACAAGTACATATTATTTATATATAATATATAAATTATGATACGTCGAATACTTTCCAAGACAAAAATCACACAAGCATAACTAGCTTTTCACAAGGAAAATTTTCCAAGATTTTACATACTAGTAATTCTTCATTTTTCGTTCCGGGATCAAGTTGACTCTTTGTGTATGACCAGCAGAAATCGTTGTCCTATGGCAAGGCATGTTTCTCATTCAAATAGTTAAATTTCTTTCTAACAATGTTTATTTACAAGCACACTGGCAAAAACTAATTTGGCGTGTAACTACACGTGGATAATTTTGAAAAAATTCCGGGAGAACGAGCAGAGAGGTTGAATATGTGTGGTACCTTTGTATCCTTTTGCGTGGAAGTGTACGTAGTCGTCTAATGGCAATAAATGCAGCTATGTTAAAACGTCCTCCTGACGCGCTCGCGAAAAAAAAGCAACTCGATCTGGTCGGTCCTCTTTGAAAAAAATAACGAACCGACGACGCACACGCGTACAATTCTTATTCCCTTCGTCGTTGTTCCGTACAATTTCATTTAATTCTGTCTCATGTAAATAGCGGGCGCGCGGCTAATTTTTCCCGAGGATCGTGCCCGGCGAATTTCTTTTGTGAGCGAGCATTGTTTATTCGTTAACTGGTTTGACAAACCCGGAGAAACGGACCGGGGGACGACATTTACAAACATGATGCAGAGGACAGAGGGAAATCTGCTCGAGATTTCCTAATGGCTTTCGCATTCTTGATACACTGGCAGATTTCATCCATTTAACTTCTGATTTATAAAAACGACTAAAATACCATTATTTTTGAATCTGTCACCATTGTTCCTGATCGTTTAACCCCGTGCCGTATTTTGACGAGCCAGACTCGCGATGAAGATCCTTAACAAAGTCTAACGCGTTTCATTTTAGATGAAATAAAATTTGATTCGTTTTTAATCAATATATAAGCATTAAAATAAATGTAGCCATACAAAAGACATACATTTTCATTTCCCTTCTACGACATTTTTGTGCATGAAGACGTTTTAATCATTGTAACTGTAAAGAAAATGGTACGGCAAGGGGTTAAGATCTCTTCAAGTACAAGCAGAATTTCGAATTTTGTCGTATAAATTGTACTTAGCCTTGTTCTTCACTAAAGAATCCCTATTTTCATGCGTTTGCGCATTCCTTTAGCTTTTCTCAAAATGTGAATGAAGAATAAGAATTGTTTCCATGATCCCAGACTATTTAGAACAGTTCAAAACACGGTTAGAATTTGTTTTTCATAAAAGAATTCCTATTGTGACGCGTTCGTACGGCCATTTGTTTGTTTTAACTAATTTGTTTTAACAATTGGATAAGAATTTTTGAGACTATTTATAAATCTCGAGAGAGTACGGTTAGAACTAGTTTGGTCGTATAAATTTCTCATATCTTTTTCTTTCTAAAGGAAGTTTTAACTTATTTTTATTTCCGAATTTTCCGCAAATTATGCTCGCATAATAATTCATTTAGCCTACTGCGAGATTGGTCACGAAGTTGACGAGCCACTCAACTGCCACGACTGCACAATTCATCGTCAGGAACTGCGGAAGTGTGTTTGACAGCAACGAAAGAGCAATTAAATTTATTTTGCTTTTATTCGTAAATAAATCCATTTTAACCTCACAAAGCGTGGGTGTGCAGTCTCGAAACAATAACAACAACGAACGTAGTGCCTACTTCACTACTTGTTGCCCATTACGTCGAAACCAACACAAATTAACCAGAATAACAGTCGGAAATTATTTCACCACGTAATAAATACAATGTTGCTAGAATTTTATTTAATTAGCTGATTTATCTCTCAGCGATCTATTGTCTGACGTTGCATTTCATTTATTTATTAATTCGTGAACGTAGAATGTTGTACGTACTTACAAAAAAAAATAAAAATAAAATGGCACTGGAAATTATTTATATAAAATCGTTATTAAATTCTCTGGGTGACGAAACAATAAATATTTGGCGCTAGAAAAATAGTGAATAAAAAAGTGTTCATCGACACGCACCTGCTGCGCAGTCCAATTTTCGCATGCTTCACGGTTCCACGCTTTCTAGCTCCGAACAGCACGGAGTTCGAAAATTCATCCAGTTTTATTTCACTGATAAATAATATCACCGCCAATAGTTCACAAATTCTGCAAATAATTCTACCGACTCTATCAACACGACATTTTTTCATTTAATTATTATTCGTGGTTGCTACAGAATTTTTGTCAAGACAGTAGTATTTTTCGTTTCAATTTCCAACCATTTGATCAATTTTTTAGAAATATTTTCAACTCTCAGAGAGACAATATTTTAGAAACGTACAATAGAAATGATTTTGAAATATAGAATATGTAGATCTACATATATATAATATAGATAGAAATATTTCCATTCCTGAAATAGGAATGTTTTTAATCGTACCATGACAATCATTTTTTAAAATATAAATATTTAGAAGTTTAGAAACAAAATTCAGATCGTGAAATACGTAGAACTTTGAAATGGGCACATCTTAAATTTTTTAAATATTTAGAACTTCACTATAGTTTCAATTCTGGACTAGAAATATTTTTAAAATAGAAATGTTTGAAGCTTTAAAAAAAAAGAGTACCTCCATTTCCCAAATGTTTAGGACCTTGAAACAGGACTATTTTAAATGTTGAAACGAAAGATTTAAAACAGAAATATTTAGAATTTCGAAATATTTTTAATTTTGCAACAGATATTTTCCTTCATGTTTGATTATTATATTGCATCGCGGATGTTTATGTGTTTATAGTGATTGTTAGAAGCGTTATAACGTCTCGGGGATCGTATCTCGAAGCAAAGATCTCTTTTCCCTGATTTCTGTTTCATTCCAGACGGCATGAGTTATGGCCGATAATTATTTGAAGGCTCAGAACAAAGAAGGGTTGTGCCAGCGACGGGATTAGAAGGGGGGAGCATGTAAGCCGCGTAAATGATAACGGCGAACACTGTGCGCGGCAGACGATAAGACTTAATTGCCCTGTCGTTGTCTTTCTCTTTATCCGAGTTTCTCGTTCCGAGGCGCATCCGGATTTTCGAATTGATCCGATTTTCCTGACCCTCCAATCCTTGCACCTCTTTCCGACATAATATTTTTAAACAAATCCTTCGTTCTTTAGCTTTGTATTTAACTTCTTCCCCCGGATATTCTACTCTTTGTATATGATATATTTAAAAATTAACGGTCTCTGTTCAAATCTGTTCAATTATAAAATGTAATATATTTTTTTCATAAAATGTGGGAGCCTTTAGTCTAATGCAAGATCATATTTTTTTTTAAGAAAAAATATGCATTATTGTGACTCTTAATATTTTTAAAGTATGTCTGGTACGAAGTCACGTCAGTTTCGTGCATTTTTTTAACGTAGAAAGAGAACAGATATCAACATGCAATTTTCTTCGTTCCAAAAATTGAAAAATTTACCAATAAAGCTTCTCGTTACTGTGTGTATCAGTTTCATAGCATTTCCGAGTATCTGGTGTGACGTTTCCTGCTGATTATTCGCGAATATGTCGGCAACGCAGTCACTTACTTGCGTATTCCAATTAAATTGAATCGCGAGACGTGCGTCAAATGCCTGAGCCACTTTAAAATGGCCGACGGCGTTTCGGTGCCCCCTCCCCCTCCCACTACCCCCTTCCGGCCCTCTCCAGCCTCCACTTTATTCTATTTTCCACTACGAAATGTCTCTTTGTACAGTCTCCTCGCAGCAATTTAAAATTAATTACAAAAGTCGCGAAGATTCGAGCACGGTCTTCGTAGCCTCTTCTTTTCTCACGCTAGATTTATTCCCATTTTTAATTATGCCTTACAGTGCGAACCTTCATTGTGCGAACTAGTATTCAGACCGTTTCATTATCCGAACTGGCGGCATTGAAAATGATTTTCTGCGTTCAAATATTATATAATTTTATTTTACCATTTCAATCTTTCTCCTCAAACTAATTTTTAGTATAATGTTTTCTGCATTCAAACATTATATTTAAATGATACTCTTCTTCTTCTTCTTCTTCTTCTTCTGAAATCATTTTTAATATACTATAATATAATATCTTCTGCCTTCAAATATTACTTATTTTCATTTTCTGAATTTTATTACTATTCTTTAAATAATTTATAACTCAATTTTATAATTATATACGTGGCTAAACAATATTGTACTGTCTTTATTTTTTTTTTAAATTGGTTTTCGGCAATGTTGAATCTAGCAATCAAGTGATTAAATGTATCAACATCAGAGTGTTTGATTACAAAATATTTTTGAGAAACGTACTTCGGGCGTCTTCGTTCAAAGAAAACATGCTCGAATAAAAACTTTTGTATTGAAATTCAGAGATCTGGTCATAACGGAAGCACTTTTTTTTGCGGAGAGCCATGAGAAGAGTCTCTGGACAGCGATTTCGACTTCAGATTCGAGAAGTTCATTGCATAACTTTGTTCCACTGCCCGACCGGTTCGAGATTCCCAAAACGATGTTCGCTGCATCCGTGACCCTCATTTAAATACCGAGGAAAGGAGGACTCTCTCAGATAACTCAAATTCAAACAAGATAACTCCATGAAACTTTCGAAATTCCATAGACATGCCGGAGGCAATATAATTTATTTTTTCTTATGGGAGCTTCATCTTTTTAAAGCACGACTTCAGACGTCGACGCAATTACCCTTAACTTTAGAGGTGCTTCTCTTGGTGACTACTCGAGATACTCGAGTGAACTAAAATGCATTTAGTAGCTAC
This sequence comes from Lasioglossum morio, assembly GCA_916610235.2. NCBI lineage: Eukaryota > Metazoa > Arthropoda > Insecta > Hymenoptera > Halictidae > Lasioglossum > Lasioglossum morio. The sequence continues at coordinate 1,033,927 of OU744329.1, read as the reverse complement.
ACTTCAGGTCTGCGTCGAGAAATTTTTCAGAATTTTCAGTTTGTTACCGAGGGTAGACAAAATCATTTTTTTTTTTTTAGAAAAATCTACTCAAGTTAAATAGGTTATTTACGAGCACTTTTCCAGATTGAATGAACCAAAACGCATTTAGTGTAGATGTTAATGTAAAGGCTGTACAATTTTGATGTTTTTACAAATTTTAGTTCGCTCATCCGTCTAAAAAAACTAATTTTGTGAAAGTCACCCCTTTGGTAACGTTGACCAAAAGTTAACCTTTCGTTAGCTTTACAATTATTTTTGTTGATAACCAGTCAAGATATTTCAATGAATCAAAAAGCATAAAATAGTTATGTGTCAGATTGATTTTCTTTATTTCTTTTCAAAATCGTAGGTAGCTCGTTAAGGACAGAAAATAAAATGATTGAAGTTCGGCAAATCCGAAGCAGATTTCTGAGGGAGAAACTGTTGCATTTATCATCGATTGTGGGCTGATTGGACACGTTCTAACTGTCTCAGCAGGTGCTTGGGTGGTTTCTAAGGTCCTAGACGGTTGTCTTGATTAGCTTGCATAGTCTTGACAGCGGCAATGAACTCGTCGTCATTGCACGCTCGAGTTCCCTACTTTGTTTGCTCGGTAATGTGCATTAGTGAGCCAACGATCCGGACGTACGTGATAATTAGCATAGGGGATGGCGCTGTATCCTTGCGGGATGATGAAGCGTGACCAGAGACATACGTTAACAAGCCCTGTTACGCAAACACTATTAAGAATTATGGGATAATTTCGAGCAGGCTAACTTTCTTCTTCGGAGTATTCCTCTTAATAGAGAAACCTTATTATTTATTTATTCAGGGAGTTCAGGAAGTTAACAAATTTAAATGTCTTATTTGACAATTAAGGTTACGGTGAAAAAAAAATTAATATCTAGTATGTAGAGAAATAATAGTATGTAAAGTGTAGGAAATTAGGGAAGCTTTAATTCATCACTTTGCTGAATTTAAATTAGTGTTTTCTAATCTTCTGTATAACATATAAAGATTTTGTTGTAGAAATTCGTTTTTTTTTTTTGTTCATTGGATTGTTATAACTTATTCTGGTCGATGTCAGCAATTTGGTTGTGAATGAGCAGAATGAGATATTATTAACTTCCCGATTTATAGGGAAGTTATTGTAATTGAGTTATGAGTTGATTTTGTTTTTATTCGAATCTATTCGTTACGAGAGATTTTTCTGACTCTTGAAGATATAATGTAAGTTTGATCAGTAATTATGAATAAAACTTCTCGAAGTGGAGATTTCTCGAATAACAACTTACAGCACAAGAAGCGCAACTTGAACGAACTGAAAGGTTAAAAACAATGAAACAACGTGTTTACATCGTTGAAGTAATTTCGAAGAAGCAAGCTACAAGTCGGAAACAAAGTCTCCGCAGTAATTTTCTATAGCATAATCCGTTTCTTTTACAAAACCGTCCACCCATTCACGAATAAGTTTCACCGTCGCACGAAAACTTCCCTCGCTGATTCCTCTGTTTTTTCCCCGGCGCGTTTTCTGTTATCCAATTCGTCTGCTATCGTATTTTTCCTCGGCTTCTCTCCCGCGGAAGTCTTTCCCGACCAGGACGTCTTCTTGCCAAGTAGTTTATTCGTTTTTTATTCGTTAGAAACGGAAACGGTAAATGGACCGTGTTCGGAAACACGAGGCGAAATCAAGATACTAGAACCAACCATCTACCCTGGCAACTTTTTACTATGTATACGTATACATATATTCCACACATTCGCTTCAAAACCCTCCACTTCCCACAGTTCCCACCCTATTATCGTGCAGACAATTATTATAATTCAACATATATTTTAATTACCGCGAACATTAATTTTGAGCAAGAAGAACCTCAAATACTAAACAAAGTCGAAATCAGCAAACTGATGACTTAAACCACCCCGAAATTGTACACGCACTTCAATATGCAATAGTTTATATTTAATAAAATCGTGCATATTGACAAGAAAACACAATTTTATTTAGAACAATTCAATAGTAAAAAATGTAGAACATCTTCCAGCAACTAAAGAGGCCTCTATTTTATAAACATATTCGAAATCAGCCAATTGATGGCTTAACCTTCATTAATTAATTGTTGAATTTACGTTACATCGTGTAATTGTTAGAATAATCCACCAATTACCACATACACAGATTTCGAACAAGAACGTCACTCATAAAGCTCAAAATTTAATGGAAAATCGTTTTGCATGTTATTTCATAAATCGATTGCTTCCTTTTGTCAATGTCAACAATTTAATGAGGATTAACTGTTGGAATTTGTTTACAAAATCCTTTGAAACTTTTAATATTTTCCAATTTAACAACAGAATACAATACAAGTACTTATCTATTTCTATCTTGGAAACTGTTTCTTGGTTCGAGTTGGTTATTTCAATTCAGAAATGCAATTAGATAATTTATATTTGTTGATAGCAAAAAAGCCAAAATATAAAAGGCAATAGAATTTTGTACAATTGTTATTTGTTTTTTGATGTGCAAAGGCTGTTCCCATTAAAAAAAGGATTTTATTTCATTCCACTTTCTTAAAATTTGTCTACGAAAAAGCGGAAAATGCATAAACATCCGCAGTCTTGTAATTACAACAACCTAAACGTTCTTGATTAAGACATTTACTGAAGATAGTCTGTGTTAATAAATTTTTATCTCGAGATCTATTTTTTCAATCGCATATTTCTTTATTCCAAGCTGTTTGGTCCATTGCAAACCATTTTTGATCGGAGAATAAACGTCGCAAAACATTCGAAGTGAACATTATTATTTCAGATTGCAATCAGAGTGTAGTTAAATTTCTGTATTTTCCGGTTCCAGGTCAAAAGTCTGCAGTGTTTGCTTGGAGTAACAGTTAACTCTGATCGGTTAGAATATTCGTCCCCGTTTCCATTTCCCTCTCTCTCTCTCTCTCTCTCTCTCTCTCTCTCTCTCTTCGCTCACCTCCATTCACATTATCGCTGCTTCAACAATTCTATTTCGTGCAGCACTCGTGACAGGAATTCGCTTTGAAAAGCAAAGGAGACACGGAGGGAAATGAGAGCGGGACAGAAAAAAGAGGAAGGAAGGATCGTTACGAATTTCAACGATTCAGTGATCGCAGCGATTTATATGCATGTAGCACGCCAGTAACTTCTACTCTCTGGTGCAGCTTGTGTCTGCACCGGGATACTGGTGTTCGTGAGGCTCGATCGGCGACTTCGATTGATATGTGCGGGCGTTGCCAACAATATTCTGACACCAATTTCGAATTTTCGATATAGTTTTTCGTTTTTAACTGGAGACCAAACGTAGTAGAACATCGTTTATTGCTATTTGTTGAATGTCGGCCTCCTTTTTCAAGTTGGCCGAATGCAACAAATTTGACAACTCTCCGACACGTTGAAACCAGTATGGTATACACCTCGAACAATTTTCTTCCAATTTTGCAAATTGGAAAATTGATTGAAAAATTAATACAAATGCACCTCCAGGCGAAGTTTTTATTATTGGAATCAGGTGTTCAGGATTTTCAATGATATAAAATTCATTTGGCAATGTAAGAAATGGCGTGCAATGAGTCAATATTATTACTAATTTAACCCCTTGCCCTACGATTTATTTTACGATTCTGAGTGATTGAAACCTTTTTGAAGATCATAATTTATTTCCTAAAAAAGAAAAACATTTATATCTATTATATGCCTATACGTTCTCCAATAGCTGTACAATAACAAAACCAAGATAGAATTTAATTTCAGTTTAAAGAAAATTATTAACATACGTTTTTAATAGAATCTTCATCACGAGTCGGACACGATATTGTAAGGCAAGAGAAATTCGTTAGAAATTCCTAAGTACACCCTTGTTTACTACAGTCTGTCAGTTCGACTAAAAATTGGAATGATCAATGGACTGTATCTTATAAACAAATTCGAAATCAGCGAAGTGATGACATAAACTCCCTTTAATTATACGTATGCTTCATTATGTAATTGTTGAAGTCAGACAAACTCCGCTGCATCGATCTAAAACAATGGTCATCTACAATTTCATTGAACAAACTGGACTCGAAAAATTGGAAAAAAAATCTGAAACTTCTCTGATCGACTTTTGACACCAGGTACACATTGCTAAGATAATTGACAAGGTCCACAAGGTACTAGATCCCGGCGACTCATCCGTGTTTACGGTCGAAGTGCTCGGAAAGCGTGGGAAAAGCGATGTCAAAGGAGAGGCGAGACTGTAATCGAGAGTAAACATCGGGGAACGGGGGAAGGTGGACGAAAGTCAGCTGGAAAAAGTTCGAAAGACAGAGGGAGGCACGAAGAAAAAAAAGTAATTAATTTCGTGACGCCAATTCTATTTGCTCGACGTCGGTTCGAAGCCCGCACATTCGTCATCGTGCGTCCACAAAATTATTCGAATGGCAGAGGTGAAAGAATCCGCTGCTGCATACCGTATGCGGAATCCGCTCGCGGGCAAATTGAAGGTAGACTGGTTTAATGGCGGACAGATTGTCCAGCCTGCGAGTTCCAGTTACCTATAACTCGCTGATGCGATATTTTGCCCGAAAACGGAAAGAAAGAGAGATAGATAGATAGATAGATAGATAGATAGATAGATAGATAGATAGATAGAGAGAGAGAGAGAGAGAGAGAGAGAGAGAGAGAGAGAGAGAGAGAGAGAGAGAGAGAGAGAGAGAGAGAGAGAGAGAGAGAAAGAGAGCTCGGGGCAGTTTTTATCGGTTAGGACTTATCGGTTAGCCCACACAGCCAAGAAAATTTACACTGTCCTTCAGAAAATTCAGAACGCTTTGATTTTCCATGAAATGTGCTGTTCCGGAAGTCGGGACCAAAATTGGGAAATGTCAGAACCGTGGTTTATTTAAACAATGCACCGGACAGCGTTTCATTCACGCAGTAATGAAATAATTACATAATACAGGGAATCCCCTTTAAAATTACTTGTAATGCAAATCTATACAATTTATCAATATTGATGACTAATCATCAAACTATGTTTCGACGTGAATACATTGGTGAAGGTTGTAATTTATGGCAATTACCACTTTTGACAAAAGAATCTAAAAAAAATTAGTAGGTACGGTGATGTTACATTGAAATTTCATTTTTTTGAAACTCCGATTTTGTAATGCAGAGATTTTTTTAATTGCTACAGTAATCCTTTGAAAACTACAATCAAGACTTTTACCACATTTTTATTCACTCGCTTTCTTGTCCGTCGGTTCGTCTGTTCGGTAGAAATTTTGCACTTGATTTTAAACTAACTTCTCGATGAGCTAGAGACTTGAAACTTTAAACACAGCTGAGAACTGGATGACAATGCAATATTAACTCGCTTTCCTGTCTGTCAGTTCGTCTAAAAAGCAGAATATAATTATTTAAATAAAATTTTTTTAATATACCACGTTTTTAAGACGGACTAAAAAGTATGAAATAATTTTTCCTAGCCCCATACAGATTCCTGACTGTTAGAGTGAGTTCAATTCGCGCGCCACATTTCATGTTGATGGTTCTGTGTGTTGCTGTATGTTTGATGTCGCGCCGCCGCTTGTGGCGTCACTTCTGATTTTGCCCTCGAACGGTTAACACGTTCCTCGCATAGTGAACACGTGGTTATTTATAACACATTGTAATACATACAAATATATGTATACGTTAACTGAAGTGTATTCTAGTATTAACTTTAACACTAACTCCATACAGATAGTCCTGAAAATTTTTAATTGTGAATTTTGAATAGCTATGAAAATACTTGTAATAGTCCAATCAACGAAAACTTGTAGAGGGAAATGGAAGGAACACAATTTTTGACATTGGGACTGTGTTCGGACTAGTTAGAAGGTAAACATACTAAAAGTCCCCACTTGTAGGAGGTGAGCGGGGTGCTGAGGGGCACGCAGAAGGTAAACGGTATTCTCCTCGATTTCCTCGATCTGGCGATTCTGATTTTGAAAATTTTGTTTTTCAAAATTCGTGAATTTTGAGAGCGGATATCTCGGAAACTATGCGAGATAGTGAAAACCTGAATGGTACCAATCTTGTGGCACATTTTGTCAACTTTAACTTTGTATAGATAAATCTTATCGCTAGGACGCATAGTTTCCGAGATATAAGCGAAAACCTGAAAAAGGGACCTCCACGTGTCCCCATGGACCCCGCTCACCTCCTAGAAGTGGGGACTTTTAGTATGTTTACGACCTAACTAGTCCGAACAAAGTCGCAAAGTCAAAAATTCTGTTCCTTCCATTTCCCTCTACATCCCTCTTTTAAGCATTCATTGACTCGACTATAAAATTTAAAACGAAAAACGTGGGTGCAAGATAATAGTAAGGAGTGTACAGAGTAGCCGGCGTTGAGAAAACTCACACAACAGTTCGTAGCATTTGCAGTACAATACAATTGTTAGCGACTTAGGTGAACTATTCATGCAGCAATTATCTATTGCATGCGCCCCACGTTTTTCGTTTTAAACCTTACAAGTATATTCATAGCTATTCAAAATTCAGTCACAAATTTTCAAGACTATCTGTATGGGGCTAGGAAAAATTATTTTATACATCTCTTAGTTCGTCTTGAAAACGTAGTATATTGAAAATTGTTGTTATTTAAGTAATTTATCTCGAAAACTATTTACACGGTTCAGTTGAATCCTTTTCATACTGATCTGGAGGCTCAGGAAATTTAAAAAAATAAGAAACCAATGTCGTAATACACAAATTGATGAAAACTATTGCTATACAAGGCGTCCGAAAAATGTTGACCTTTCTTGAAAGTGGAGGTTCCTGGTGTCATTTGAAGTAACTTCAAATAACTTCAGGGACCATGTTTTTCGAGAAAGGACAACATTTTTGGAAGAGCCTGTACTCATTTGAGCTTGCTTTTGCAAGCAATGCATCTACGAATTTCGATCTGGAATTAAAACGAGATTTCCGGCAAAGTAATTCCGACGTTCGGGCTATAATTTCGTACGTGTAGCATAAATGTCGGGACTCCAGGAGGTGTAGAGACACGCACTACGTCCTCTACATAGAGTCACTATAGCCAGTCACTGCATCGATAAAAGTATCCTCGGATCGGCGAAGTTGCTTTTATTGCGGCGACGTTATTTTTCTATTGCTATTGAAATAGGTACTCAACGAAAGATGCTGATGCCGCTGCAATGCGGCAGAGAACGATAAAAATCTCTGAAGTTGCTTTTACCGGCATAATGGCGGACGTACGGTTTTTACGCGATACCGGGAAAACGGACGATTATGTAAGGCAGTTCGTTCGGGGAAACTTTTTCGTTACGTTCCCGATACCTGCTATTAACGCTAGACATGTTACAGCCGTTCCGTGAAATTGTTGCAGCAATGCCGCAGCCTGCTACCAACATAATCAGGTTCTGGACAATAGGATCGCTGCGATTCCGCGACCTCATTCGACGCGCGATGTACATATCTCAAAATATATTCGGTCGATCGTTGCGCCACTGCGTTCGACAGGAACATAAGAACGTTCGAGGAACTAGGGCAATTTTCGTGAAAATTAACTATAATATATATTGTACAAACAATAATGTATGTTATGAAATACGAGGGAGTTTCTTTCATCACTTGGCTGATTTCGAATTTGTTTAAAAAATACAGTGGTTTAAAAATAGAATAAAATTGTATTATTTTTAGCTATTCATTTGTTCTAAACAAAATTGCATTTTCCTATCAATAAGCAGGATTTTATTTAACACTGGAAAGACTGAAATTTAGTATACATATACATATATTGCCCAAAACCAGTGAAAATGACTGCATTGTGAAAGAATAACTAATGTGTAAAGAAATTTGTTTAAAATTAATTTTTAATATTTTTTATATTATTTACAGTTATATAACAAGTTATTAGTAAATATTAACAATAAAAAAACATTTGTTAGAACAAGTATCACTGCATAAAGATTCGAATACATAACAAGTACTACTTTAGCTTATTGAGCAACTGCAACTTAACAAGTATACGCCCAAATCGACAATTTATCATGTACCTACTTGTTTGCTATCATGTGACGGTAATCGAAAAAAAATGAAAACTGTTATTTCAATACAGAGTCGAACTGGTCATATAAGAAATTTACTCAATTCAATAATAAGAGTCATTTGATTATTTAAAATTTCCCAAGCAGTCTGCTTTTGGGCAATATAGGTATAACACACAAACGCGCGCGCGCGCGCGCGCACACACACACACACACATACCGGAAACGAAGGAGGGGGAGATAACTACAATTATTAAAAAACGCATTTATATGTTGTACAAAAAGTCACAAAATTTGAAGAAATTGTGTAATTATATACATAATTGTTTTTCTAATTGAAATTAAAAAGCAGTCAAAATGACTTCCTTTGGCAATATAGTGTTAAAAAGGATTGCATAACGAAGTGCACGTACAATAGGGGGAGTTTAAGTCATCGCTTCGCTGATTTCGAATTTGTTTATAAAATACAGACATTTAAAGATACTATATAATTGTAAACATATATTTTTTACTAATAAGTTCGAATAAAAGCGTTTTTCCCTGTAGACGTCAAGGATTTTGTTTCAAAGTAACAGTTGCACAATGAAGTACAAGGATATCTAGGATGAGTTTATGTCATAATTTGCATACACTTTTAAAGCACTTTAAAGTCTTGGAATTTTTATGTAACTGCAGGGAGAGGACGTGTGTCATTAATGAATTTTTATCTCGAAAACTAGTTGTCCAATCTTATTGATCTTGTTTTGCATTCAATCTGCAAGGTTTCCTTTCTGATAAACAATTTTTCTCAATTGGAAAATTAACTTCTTATGACACAAAATTGAAAACAAATTCTATCATAAATCCAAGAGTTTTGATCAATCCTATACTTATGGATGATGAAGACGGTTCTTTTTTCAATTGAATCTAGAATGTTTAAATTTTATTAAGGTTAAAATTTTTGAAACTGAAATTTTTTGTGACGTTTGGTTGCCATAGGAAATATGCTCTTATTTTAGAAATTGAATGGATGTGGATTTCTCCGAGATATTTCTGGAATATCATGGGATCTTAACGGAGAAATATGATTCTCTGCTGCTTTAATGTTTCGCAGGATTATAGTTTGAGTTTGTTTGTAGTCTTCGGACTCATTGCAGCGGCTAATATCGCAGAAAACTCGGAAGGTAGGGGATCCGGAATGAAATCTATTTCGAATGATAAAAAGAGAGACTTGTTCCAGAATTGAACCCATTGTCGAAGCATTACACGCACCGCAATGAAAGGAAACGCGGAGGGCGATCAAATGGATGGACTAAAAGATTCCAGTCGTTCGCAATGAAAGCAGCGCGGCGAACAGTCATTTATACTATTGAATCGCGTGCCGCATTGTTTGGTTTATCAATGCGATCTGGTAATGAATAAACGCATCGCATTGGTTACTCTTATCAAAATACCCGATTTTTCAAATACCGTCACCTACAATCTTCAATCGCTTTTCAACATTTGATACCTTCAGCACCAATTAAATTCAGGTTCGATCACATTAGGATTAAATCAGGATTTAATTAATATTAAACTGGATTCAAATTTCTGCTTGTGTATATTTTTGTTTTACACTATACCTCTACAAATTAATATGCTTTCACAGGATCTAGTTTGATTTTTAATTTGAGATTGTTTAAATATTGTTGAAATGACAAATGAATTAATTTAATAGTAACTGACAATAATTTTCATATGTTTGTGGAAATGATTGAGGAAGTAGTGAATAGATTAGTATAGAATCAATTCGAAACAATATTGAAATGCTTCTGTAAGATTTGATTACAAAACCTTGAAACCGGGAAAAAATTGATGACACGACAAGGGAATTAATTTAGGAACAATTGGCGAAACAATGGAAGGATAAATGGAGTAATGAAGGAGATTTAAAACCGGAATTACGGTTTCGATTATTTCAAATATTGGCTGGCCATTGGTGGGCTTTAGGCAGGGCAATTAGCGCAATTCGTTTTCAATGTATCAAGGGCGTCACGAGTTTTACGAAATAATCAAGAAAATCCGAAATACGTGCGGCGATAATTAACTGGAAGTCTGTCCAATCCGAGTCACCTCTAATTCCCCTAACGATTCTTCCCGATTATTATAAATCCGTTCAGACACGCGTCAGAGATCACACTTTCTATTGCTAAAAGTTTAAAAAGAATACTACAGCGAGTATAATTATTTTTATTTTATGTGTTTCTTCATAGTTCTTGATATCGTATTAATTTTTACAAGGCGAATAATAACATACGATCGATCAGACTTTTTAGATTATGATGAAAAAAATACCGAACTTGATGAAACAAGTATTTTATTAAATAAAAATTCACTGGTGTCCTCGTTCCTTCATGCAAGTGGGAGAATATTGCGAAATTCAGAGAACTGTACCTGCACATTTTTATCCCATGAACTATATTTGTCCGATTAAGATTCAAACCATAAACAATATTAAATAAAGAATTACATCAGAACGAAATTTAGGAAATAAGAATCTACTAGATATTAATAATTTATTATCAATATTACAAAATTATTTTTGTAATGAAGAAAAGATTGCGTATAACAATTCGAACCGTCTTGATTAAGATCAAGACAGAATCAACTGGATCGAACAAATAGTTCACAATATAAAAACTTAGAAATGCAATTTTTCGTGGAAGTGGGTAAAATTGGAATCTTCAAATTCTTATACAGTAAATCCTCTATAGTCGCGAAAAGGTCGTACACGATGAATGCAAGAAACACTATCCCCTCCACTGTAGTAATCTGATCTCGGCTCGGATATATCATAAAGGCCCGCGCGTCCCCACAATGTGATACCAACATAAAAATGTTTTTATTATTACTTATCCTTTCATGAAACTTTCACCAATATATTTGTGGCATTTTTCTGATTAAAATAATACCAAACACGATATCTAACACTTCAACTGTATTTAGTGGTTTAATTGGCGATGAAAGTTTTGGGGTGCAAAGAAGAACAGCGTATGGGAAAAGAAAGAGACGCCGCCGCCGCCGTCTCTCTTTACACACGCTGTATTTTTCTACTTTCGGTCTTTGAAGCTCAAAAGCATAGTGTCCGTCAACGAACTTTGCAAGCGAATCTCCCCGAGGCTTTTGCGACTATCGAGGATTTACTGTATTTAGCTAACAAATCGAAAATCAGTAAAAGTGATGACATAACCCCCCCCCCTGCCCCCAACTTTCCTCCACACTTCATTGCAGAATACGTGATTTGGATCAAAAAGTCTTCGGCTAGAGAAAGCAACCGATTTGTCTCAGGTTCATTATCGCCGTTCTCACAGATGAAGCAATTGTTCCGCCGATAATTTCGCAATTAGCAGTATCTGGGAGCGCCGAGCACAACAAGCACTTGTTTAGGCCTTGGAGAGGATAAGAGAGAGAGAGAGAGAGAGAGAGAGAGAGAGAGAGAGAGGGGGGGGGCTTGCTTCTGTGTGTTCGATTCAATTCCATGGACTGCATACGACCGTTCCGAAAATCGTCGTTAAGTCGTTTAAAGGCAGCGCGGGATGTAACCGAGGCAGCGCACGCCTGGATAAACCGTCATTGCCACTAGACCGGAACGAGCGTTCATTTAGATTAGGAATCTTAATACAGCAGTTATCTCCCGGCCTCGTTGTCCCCTTTCTTTTTCCCGTTCTTCGGCTCATCTTCGTTCTCGGGCTGTCGTGCCCGGTGAGTTTTTGTCGCTGGCGTTTCTCCGTTCCTTACTTCAAGACGGAATGGCGGCCTATCTAGATAAGGAGCCAAGACGCTCTTATTTTTCGTCTTAAAAGAGTTCGCTCGCGTTACTTCCTCTCTCCACCGTCACTTCCTCTTTTCTTTCTTTCTCTTTCTCTTTCTCTTTCTCTTTCTCTCTTTCTCTCTTTTTCTCTCTCTCTCTCTCTCTCTGTTGCCCCACTCCTCGTCCGTAAACTTCTTCCCTTCGCAATCCTGCGAAGAAAAATCGTGAAAAGCCAGGGAAAAAGCGTGGCAGCCGCTGACACCGGTGAAATCCTTGCTAGGCGTGGCTTTAAAAGCCTTCGTCCTACCACGGGTTTTACCCGCGGTGCGTTTTTTCCAGGCGTCACGCACGTTCTTGTTACGTACCGCGCGTTCTCCTTCACTATTTTAATATCCGCAAACTCAAATATGATTTTCTATGTTACGGGATCAATTTTTCGACGAAACGAAGTTTGATAGACCGAACCTTCCGGCTGAAAATAAAAAAAGATTTCAGGCGATACGATCGGTAGTTGTCGAGATAAAAATTCACAAGTGCAACCTTGCACCTGAAGGTAACTTTCGTCGGAAAATCGCAACATTTACTTAGTGATTTAAATTTTGTAAGCAAACAGAAAGACAGCAAAACCGTGACTTGAACTCTCACTAATTTTCCCGACATTACATCGTATAATTATTAATTTTGGGTAAAATTTTATAGATTGACAGGTGCAAGCAATTCGCAAATAACTAGCATGGGTATATGCTAAGAAACTTTTACAACAACTTCGAAGTCCTGTATTTTATAAACAAACTTGAAACCGGCAAGGTGATAGTATAAACCCTCACTAATTTTCTCTGTACTACGTCATACAATAATTAACCCTTAGCACTCGGATTTATTTCAACTCGAACATCAAACGTTTCTTCTGGATATTTCCATTCTCTATGATTGTTTAAATTTGGTAGATATGAAATTGATATAATACCTCGTACAATACTTAAATGTTTGGTAATTGGTTAGATACCAACACATCTAATAATGTAAACAATATTTTAAATAATAGTACAGCAATTTTTAGTGACGCCTCAGAGGCGCCACTCTAAATCTAGTCTTTCTTGGTACTTGTACAGTTTTATTACAATAGAAACTACATTACAAACAATGAAATTAAAGAAAACGTCTGTTTGTTTATGGAAACAAAAAATAACAAAAAATTGGTACGACAAAATAATGGCACATATACAAAAAAAAAAAATACATGATTTACGTACATAAAATATATAACATTATGTTTAATACTTTGTGTGGCCTCCCTTATTTTCCAGAACAGCCAACATAAGTTTCGGGGAAGTGACTTGAAGAGTTTTTTTTTAATATATTTTGACCGTAATTTCGTCCATTCTTGTTCCATGCTCGTTTTTAAATCTGCAAAGCTTTGGAATTGTGTTCCGCCTTCGTAAACATGTCTTGCTCGTTATGCCCAAAAATTTTCAATTATAAATGTTCCTTTCTATCGATCGTATCGTATTTGTTTATAGAAAATATATTCTTTGTGCTCTCGGCGCACTGGTTCGATCAATATTTACTTGGAAGCAATTCTGCAATTTATCTACTTCAAATTTTGACGTAAATTATTAAACAAAATTATATTATATTGACTATTTACATCAGTTGAATAACCATTGAATATCTAATTATGAAATAAGTTAATCACTTGCTTTATGCAATTATTAATTTTTTTGAAGATGACCTGAACATAGATCGAAACGTCGAAATTTGAAGATGATAAATTGCAGAATTGCTTCTAAGTAAAAATTGATCGAACCAGTGCGCCGAGAGCATCAATAGAATTTTCAATTATGTTGAGATCTGGCGATCTTGTTGGCCATTTTAAGACACTAATTTTGTTTTGCTCAAAATACTGCTTAACACTTTTTGCAGTAAGCACACTTGCATTGTTCTGCTGAAATGTCAAATTTTCCCCGGAAATTGTCTGTCCGAATTTAGTGAATTGTTCATCTATCAAATCTATATAAATCTTGCTGTTCACAGTTTTCTTTATAAATTTTAATTCAGTCGCCCCTCGATACCCGATTTCGGCCCAAAGCATTTTAGTCCTCCGCCACCCATGTGTCTACCGCTTGTGTGCGCTCAGAAATTACTAATCACTTTACTTATTTCACTATTCAGAATGATGAAAAGCCAAAGATAAAGTCTCCCAAGTGTAAATAAACGGACATTTTCTGTAATTTTATTGTTTGTAATATAGTTTCTTTTTAATAAAAATGTATAAGTACCAAGAAAGACTAGATTTGTTATGTTCAAATGATGAAAACATTGAATTTTCAAGAATTTGAAATAGATTTTGAAGCAGTTAATTAACAGTTATTTAGCAACCCATTGCGAAGACGCTACGTGTTTGGAAATATTTTGGTACAATGACTTCAAATACCTGTATTTTCTAAATAATCTCGACTCTTGAATTTCGAGGACAAAAGATCAACAATTTCTTTTTTACACCCTGTCCACTACGTCATACAATGATTGACTTTCGGAAATATCCCCGGCATCAACTATAATAGAAAACAAGAGACTTATCGGACGACCCCAACAGCAAATGCTACAAATTCAATCCACCCAACTGGAAATCTTTCTACCTAAAAAAAAAAAAACACTATCGAAATAATAAAAACTGAATTACCATATCATATAATCACCGTACAATCCCCTACAACGTTTATTCCGGGGATTTTTTCCTCGGACAAACGGTTTGCGATTGATTCAATCCTTTCCGACTCACTGGTAACTTTTTCGTGTTTGGACGTCCGACAAACTCGATTTGGCGTGATAACAAAACGGCTCGTTTTTTCGATGGATCGGATCGCTGCTCCGGAAGCTCCCGGCAAGATAATTAATGACGGAGGGTCGCGAGGGAAAAAGTATAAATAGATTCGTACACGATTAGCGATCGCGGATCCATTTGGGAGTTGTGTCAGGGGTCGTAGAGTGTGAGTGAGTCAGAGAGAGAGAGAGAGAGAGAGAGAGGGGGGGAGGAGGAGGAGGAGGAGGAGGAGGAAGGAAGAATCGGAGAACGTTGACACGATTACACGATGTCGGCTGATAGATGAAGACTCGAAGAGGGCGCACGAGGTATCCTGCGAGGCGCGAAGAAGGAGGAAACGGCGCGGCGGTGAGGCCGTAGAGATTAGCCAGGGAGAGGGTGGTGGATAGAGGGCCGCGAGGCGAATAAAGAAGGATAAGATTGATGCCGCCAAGTAAATTGAACGTTACGAGTGACGACGGCCCGACAAAGCCCGCAATTCTCGCTGGAACCGTTATTTATTTCATTCGGATGAACCGGGAGCCGTGTTCCCACAGAACGAAATCATAATCTAGCGTTTGCTTGCTTTGTCCGCGGCTTATACGAAAAATTCATCGTACTTGGTTCTTACGTTGCTTGGAAAATAACAGTGTGTGTAATGATGGGATCTGAATTAGGGTTTGGCGATTTTTAAAAACCGGGTTTGAAAAACGGTTTTTAAAAGAAAATTATGCAATCCGAAAACCGATTTTTCAGTAAAAAAAACCGGTTTTATATTTATACATAACACTTCTACATATACATATCTTTTAGTAAATTTCTTCCATCAGCTACAAAAACTGATATTATTAAGCTATGCAGAGGGATATTATCAAGATTATATAAAGATTATTCGACAGAAGATGACTGCGACGTTGAAAAGGGGGACGAAGGATTAAATCAAGACATATCTATGATGAAAAATGCTACGGAAATAGCAATAAATAAATATCCACAAGAACCTGAAAAAGTGACTTCTTTTAGTCCTCGAACATTAAAGAAAGAGTTTTTGGTCTTGGAGACTAGAAATAGAAGAACAAAAATTAAGAACAGTTCATTGGCAAGTGAGCGAGTTTTTTTTGCTATTTCTGGTAATTTTGTGTCCATAATAAGGACACGACTAAGCAATAAAACCATTGACGTTCCTTGCTTCTTGAAGTCATACTTTATTAAACACAGGAAGAAGTAAAATAATAATTTATAATACATAAACATAAAACATTTGTTGATTTCTGTGATTTTTTAAGAGTATTACTTTTCCTTCTTTGTATTTTTTAATTATTATAAATAAAAAAAATAAAAATTTCTATTTTAAGTTGTAAATATGTCTTGTTTTTTATCTGTAAAAATTCGAAACCGGTTTCATGGAAAAGTTAGAAACCGATGTCCGGTTTTTTAAAAAGTCGGTTTTTGTACAAACCCTAAATAACAGTGTGTGTTATGATGGGATCTGAATCACATCGAATCGCTTCGATTTACGAAAAAAAAAATTCGAATCACTTACAACATAATTCGAAGTTTAGAACTCTTGAAAGTCTTGGACGTCTTGAAAGTCTTTATTGTCCTGAAATCTTGAAACATTGAATGGTTTGTAAGATTGAATTCTTTATTTAAGATTAAATTATTATTTCAGATTAAATAAAATTGAAACTCTTGAAATGTTAGATCCGTAACGAAACAATGATCGCGTCATGTCAGCATTGGGATGCATAACAGTATGAACATTATAATAAGTATAACATTTATTAAGATTATCTAGACTTTGAAAATTTTCAAGACTTCAAGACTTTCAAGAATTTCTGATTTCGAATAATTATCGAATTGATTCGAAACACCGTGGTAATTGATTAATTCGAAAACTTGGAAGACAGAGTATGGCATGTCCATCACTAAATGTGTGCGAAGGAAATCAATTTTGGTGATGTGGGGTAATGAGTTTGAGTTTCGAATTTGCAATTTCGAACAATTTTGCTGAAAATCAAAATACTGTATGGTGAACTACAAGCAGAATTAGGTGGGGTGTCTAAGTCATCAATTTGATCACTTCGAATTTGTTTAGAAAATACACATCATTAAAATTAACGAACATATTATTGTCTAATGGATTGTTCAAGTGTTTTGCAATGAATATCAGCGATTTTGTTGAAGCTCACTGATCGTACAATTATGTACAAGGAAAATTAGTAGGAGTTTCAGTCATCAATTTGCTCACTTCGAATTTGTTTATAAAATACGCGTCTTTGAAGTTGCTAATAATTCTCACTTTCGAGAAAGGGTGAATTGATAAATGAGGGCGTATTTATGAATTTTCATGTCGCAAATAATTTTTGTATCAATTGGAAATTACTTTCGTAATATTAAAAATTATAAACAAGAGACTCATGAATGTTTGTTAATATTACGGAACGAGTTTTCCGAAGAAAAAGGAATTGCATATGAGGAAGAAAACGTGATTATGATAATAAAAAAGGCAATAAAGTGAATCAGACAAGTGTTTGTCGAGATAAAAAACCTAGCATAAAGAACATGGAATTATGCAACTTCTCTGTTCATAGAAAATGATCCATTAGTTTCTTTCACCATCTAATAACGAGTAAGATAGAACTTGCAATGCTACTATGTTTTGTAAGATAGCATGCAAGAATAATTTTCGAATTAAATACCACTTAATGAAATACGTTTCATTCTCCATTATCAAGCTGCTTTGAGTTATAAAGCGCTCAATAGGAGGTTGTAATGCAAAATAGATTGCTCATTTCATCTTATCTTGTTTAAGGTAGCTAAAATTCCTTCCAGGGGGATCAAATTTACACCGCAATTGATTTACAACGTAATACAAAACTTTCTGATGAGGTAATATAAGTTACAACTTTACTTGCTTATGGTTTACGAGTTTAACAGATAAGCGAGAGTAATCGTTGTACCTGATTTAGCCCTCTAACCTATTCTTTTTATCTACAAAACAAAAATCAATTTCATTATTTTCTAGTAAATAATTTTATCGAAACAATCGACATTAAGTATTTGTCAACTGATTGATGAATAAACTTATCAATCAGTACAGTATGGTTAGTTTATATGTTCACCATTAATTAATAATGGCCTAATAATTTTCTCCATTAATAATACTAGAATATATTTTGTTTTTCTAAAAGCTGATAAAAATAGTTGGAATGAATTTTTCTGAAATTCTGAAATCAATGAATAAAGGGAAAATTGAATTTGCAGCTGAAGAATGTACGATATAATGAAAGCAAGGACAGTATTATCTTGACCTACAATTTCCCGAGATTATTTTCTTAATAACATGATTGGCCTGCAGCATCATTATTTTTTATTCCAGGGAATCGATCGTCCAAGCACAGCACAGTGGAAAATGGAACTAATAAAAAAGCAGCGACCATTTTAAGCATCGAGAGGCTCTGAGGCGGAAGAAAATCAGACAATAATGCACTGTATCGGCTCGAGTAGAAGTCGATAAGGTATCGTTGGTCCTCGGACACTTATTAACTCAATCTCCGCAACGTGTATTGGCCTGATTCCTAAACAGACGGAATTGCCAATCGGGAAAGATAAGCGGGCGAAGAAAGTAGCGGAATATCGGCGTTCTCCTCCAAACGGATTAAGTAAGTATAGAGCCCATTCAATGGATATCCTCCGGAGGATGTCCAATCTTATGTAATTTCGAAGCTGCTCCGCGAAAACCACAATTGAAAACTCAACAAGGAGCAGCAGGGCTTTGTTAAAGTAATTTGCTAGAAATTAATTTTTCAATTAACTAAAAATCAACACAATAGACTGAATCTTCCGGAATGGAATAAAGAAAAAGATTCAACTCGATCGGACAAATAGCTTCCGAGGTAAATATTCGAAAGCATAATCTATTTCCGCTTGGTAAAATGTGCAAAAGTTTTAAAATACAAAAGTCAAGAATTTTTATCTCGGCAAGTATTTCTCCGATTCAGTTGATCCTTTTTTATTACAATCAGGAAGGTTAGGCTTACCGTAAATAATTTTTTTTACTTCGAAAAATTAAGTTTTTGTCATTGTAAAGGGAAATAAATTTCTTCGAGGCGAAATCTTCAATCAGCCTATAATTTTTCACAATGCGCAATAAGTATTTTGTAGAAAAAAATGCTTCGCAGTGCACCATACTTTCGTGATTAAAATGAATTAAGAATCAGCTCAATCAGACAAGTAGTCTCTGAGATAAAAATTCATAAGTGCAGCCTGGTCACTGTATGAGTGACTCCTCTCACGAAAGTGATCTATGTAATATGGTAAAATTCATTGTGATCATGAATTCTCAGGAACTAAATTAGCTGATCCCTTCTTTATTACAATCAGCAAGTTTTCGATCATCGCTAACAGTTCTCATTTGATTAAAAAACAAGTATACTAATATGTAATATTAAAAATTATAAACAAACCTCAATCACCTGTAAAACAGCTATCATATAGTTCAGCATCACATATAATACCTAAAACACAGCTCTGTGTAAGAAAAAATGATTTATAATAGATAATCCCGGATTCAGATGAACAAAGATTCAACCCGCTGCAACAAATAGTTTTCCGAGATAAGAATTCCCAAACCAACCTTCCTCGAATTGAAAATTGTTTAACACTAAACCTACCGAGCCTAAAAAGTAACTGTTACATGTTCCCTTATAAAAATGACAAGATTGATTTTGTACAACCATTCCTTATGAAATTATTTGTATTATTTCAATAATTGTAAAATAAAAAATCTGGGACTGGTCATTTTGACCGGTGGTGGTAGGTTTAGGGTTAAACGAATATGTACTACTTGTAGTTGTAGAAGCAAAGTTGGAAAATCGGTCGTGCAACAAAAGTCGGCAGGCTTATATCGAACTCCTCCATATCTGACCTCACTTGCTCCTGGAGGGGTGTATAATCCGAAACAATAAAAGCGGCAAGTGCAGGGAAGAAGTTTGTTTCTCGAAACAAGGGGAACAGCTGCTCGTGGCTCGTATTTTACCGGGTTCCTCTCGTTTTTTCGTTTCAACGGTACTTTCAGAATGCGATTTAATGTCGCCCTACCCCCTCGCCCACCACCCCACAACCCTCGGTCGCCGAGGATATACGCATAGGGTATGCAACGACCTTAAAAGAGAGGATAAAGTATGGCCGAGGCAGAGAACGAGAGGAGAAACAGTGCCGTAACACGACAGTTTCGTCCTGGGTGCTGTTACGGAAGAAGAAATGGCCGATTCGGATGAGTGGAGGGAGGTGACGGCGTGTGGGAGGCCGGGTAACCAAGATTTACATTTTTTCGCGGAAATGGAAATACCGAGGAACTTGGGACTTTTGATCATTTTTCTCTTTTTCAAGAAGTGGTCCTGTTCGGAAACAGAATAGCGACACGATGTTAAAATACGTACATTGAAGTTTATTAATATATTTTTTGTTTGTGAATATCTCGGGTAGTTTCAGCACTGTGTTACTTTGGGTGTCACCGTTCCATTTTGCACCCCCTCTCCATTTCCAAGCAATGACCTCAACTAAAATTGCTACATCTTTCACAATTGTTTATACTTTTTCGTGAACAAATTACGAAAGATACTTGAACATATAGTCTTACAAATAAATATAAATTTTACTGCATAATGCAAGCAGATATAAAAAAAAATTGAATATTTTCAACATAGAGTGCCCTACGAATCAGAGACCCTACCTTCAGAGATATGGCCACATCTTTAAGAATTATCATTATTATTTCATAAATAAAATTCAAGAGATAGCCGAAAATGTACTTTTCCTTTTCAAAGAAACTTCATTAATAAAAAATTTGCTAATGAAAACAAAAACCTATACACCTTGAGGAAAATGACTATATTCCCTACAATTATTACTATTGTTTCGTGAAAAAATTATAACTTATGCTCAAAGCTAAAATCTTTCCAATAAAAAAATGTATTCATTGGAAAACGTCGACGGGTTCCAGGGAAAAAATTCGCATATTATAAGATATAGCCGAGGTAAAAAAAAAAAACGAGGGGAAAACAGTACCGTAACACGACAGTTTCGTCGAGGGTGCTGTTACGGAAGAAGGAATGGTAGATTCGAAAGAGAGGGGCGACGGGGGGGGGGGAGGGGGGAGAAGGCACGCGAGGGCGACCGGGTAACCAAGATTTACATTTTTTCGGGGAAATAGGTTTCGCGATAAAAGGATTTCGAATAAAATTTAACTCGGCTGGTGCGCCGGCCTGGCTAGGTATTTTGATTTAGTAGTCGTTTGAGAGTTGGCAAGCTCTTTGGAGCGCCGCCAACATTTTTATGTTATTCCCCCCGGAGCCCCCAACCCTGTACCAAGGGCCACCGCCCCGTTTTTGTCATTTCTTCCGAGCTTTCTTTTGCCTTTTCTCCCCCTTCGAACATTTCGCGCCGAGTCAGTCGGAAACCAAACACTGAACGACTGCGGCGATATCAATGTCGTAAAACGTTTATGAACCAGTGCTGCATGCTGCCTATAGTCTTCTGCGTTCCGCGCTCTGCGAGTATACTGTGCGCTAAGGATCGAAGGGACTGTGCACCGAGTGAAATGAAACCGGAAAAGTGCAGGCTATGATGTGGACCGATAACAGCTGGAATAACTCACTAGTCGTTCGTTTGATCAAACAATGTTTTATGCGAAATTCGTTCTGTTCGAAAGAGCCTTTCAGACGAGTGCAGTTTCATTTTCTTATCTTATGTACTTCCCAAGATGGAACGTGAAAGTGAATTCGACTGGTGTTCTGTGTAGTATGAGTCGATAACTGCTGGAGTACCTCGCTAGTTGTTCGTTTGATCAAACAATCTATTATGCAAAATTCGTTTTGTTGCATTGATAAAATAAAAGGAAATCAGATACGGCAATTTCTCAAAGTATTCAAAATTCAATCTGTTCCATAAAGTCAAAACAATCTTCGTCATTCTCAAAATCAACATTGATCTAAAGATTGCAACCTGCGCTTTCAAACGAGATAAAAAGATTATCCATAAGATTTTTTCTCATGATTCTGTGACGATTTGAACGAAAAGCGTGTCTCATTTTCATGATGTCTGACGCGAACAACTGTATACTACTTGAGTGCCTATTATATACACGTAATATAGTCATTCAGGACTACTTAACAGATCAAGTTTAAGTATCCATTCGGTTGAATAGCATGGTGTAGAATCGCTGACAGTTTCTAGTACACTTTTGTATTAAGGAACAGTTAGGGGAGTGGAAAATATCAGACTTCCAAAGTAACTACGTGACAAAAATCGTGCGACGATCAACCTAGGCTCATATTAAGGCGCAATCCATGTGCTTTCCAGCCTAGCCAGTTAGTTTTCTTGAACGAAGCTTTTCCAATTAGTGATCACATGGAAAAGTAGAAATCACAATTTAAACAATTTATATACCAAACATAAACTATTCTACAATATAATGTAGAATAATTTTTTCCTGTTACCTGAACCACACACCATGGATTTAACAATTGAAGTCATTGTTTTCAGACGAGTTAAAAAAATCCGCTCTAAAATTTTTCTCGCCATTCTACAGCCGTTTGAACGAAAAATGTGCCTCATTATCGCGATGTCTGACATATATCACTATGTACTACTTGGCTGACTTAAAAACTATTTTAATTTGGCGACAAACATTCGTACAGCAATGAACCTAGACTCATTTTAAGGGGCAATTTATAGGCTTTCCAGCCTATCTAGTTGTTTTTCCTGAATGAAACTATTCCTGTTAGTAATCGTATGGAAAAGTAGGAATAATAATTTTAGAGAATTTTCCCAACTTAACCTATTCGATAGGGTAAAATAATTATTTCCCGATACTTAAACCACCAAGAATTTAAAAGTTGAAGTCGTTGCTTTCAGACGAGTTAAAAAATCCGTCGTAAGATTTGTTTTGCCATTCGGCAACAGTTTGAACGAAACATGTGCTCGATTTTCATGACGTCTGACACAACCAAGCGTCTACTACTTGAATGACTACGCAATACGTAATACATTGATCCGGGACCGTTTAACCCTCATTCGTTCGTTTTGTTAATTCCATACGTTCATGATTGTACTGCGGATTTGTTGGATTTTCGAAAGGAATGGAAAAATTCATCAGTGAAAATTCCAATAGCAAGTATTGCCGTGTTATTTCGCGACTTATCAATAAAACTCCGGATTTATCCACTGATTCTACCGAAACTGAACAACGCAAACAATCTTACCTGATGTGCTGATCTCGGAAAAAATTTATAAAACCAACTACACATATCAATCTCGTCGTATCGATCTCCTGTCACAGGATTACCCCGACACCGAGCTACGAGACTAGGTTCTAAAAAAACAAAAAGAAAAAAAAAGAAAAAAAAAGAAAGAAAAAAACAAAAAAACGAGGGACGTACGAGAGTTGAACGGCCTAAGCATGTAAGCATCGCGGTTCGAGTACCTGGGCGATGGCAGTCGTGATACCTGGTCCGGCAGTCGCTGGCATGGGGGTGATCGGCGTGTGGGTGCAGCTGGAGCGTCAGCGGCGGGGGATCCGTAGAAAGACGTAATAAATGCTTAATGTTATGCTTACTGAATCGCCGGGAGGGATGGGATCAATAGTCCTCGGACACGAACCAAGAGAGTCAGCTGGCGAGCCCGGATCACTCCACTGAACGTGTCTTGAGCCTGGGAGCGTTAATGAGACTAGGAGGCGAAGCGAGGCAGAGCAGAGCGGAGCTGAACGGAGCGGAGCTGAACGGAGCGGAGCAGAGCGGAGCGCGCCGTTTTCCGCCTGGCGGTTTGCTGCGTGCGAGAAAAGTGCCTATTGGGAGAGAAGGATATCGTGGGTGATGTTACCGACGGCGACGTCGCCGGAGAGAGAAGCTGCGTGGAAGCCGTTTTACGGTCGCGGCCGGCGCAAAGTATTCCGAGACACGGACCGAGCCAAGGCTGGCTCGTGTTTCGGGCTTCGGGTTTCCGAGCTTTCTCCTGCATTCTGGGACAAGCCGCGCGCATGCGCTTTCATCTAGGCGTCGGCTGGGGGTTCGAACAGACCCCTGGCTCGGTCACAGTGCCACGACGACGATCGTGTACTAAGCTTTACCTCGCTGCCTCCCGTTTTATCACTTTTTCAAGAATCTTGTGGACAATCATAGCCATCCTTTCTACAAGCAATCGACTCCGAATAGAATTCTAATCGAGAATCAACGAGGAGAAAACTCCCCACGCAACATATCAACTGCACCACTTTTGTCGAAGTAAAAACAAAACAGCCTCTTTAATTCTCCATGTGATTGATAATAGGAAAATTTCATTGACGAGAAATAACTAGGCAGGCTGGAAAGCGTAGGAATTCGGCTTCCGAATGAGCCTAGGTTCATTTCTGTACGACTTTTTATCGCCTAATCACAACAGTTTTTAAGTCAGTCAAGTAGTTAGTAGATAGTGATATAAGTCGGACATCGACGAAAATGACGCACATCTTTCGTTCAAACAGCTGTAGAATTGGGAGAAAAAATCGTAGGTTGAATGTTTTCAACTCGTCTGAAAGCGAAAACTTCATTTGTTAA
The DNA here is from genome assembly GCA_916610235.2 of Lasioglossum morio. Classification (NCBI taxonomy): domain Eukaryota; kingdom Metazoa; phylum Arthropoda; class Insecta; order Hymenoptera; family Halictidae; genus Lasioglossum; species Lasioglossum morio. Next base: position 1,009,682 of record OU744329.1, on the reverse strand, counting down.
ATCCATGGTGGTTTAAATGCCAGAAAAAATGGTTTTATCCTATAGAATAGTTTTGGAGAAAAAATCGTAGGTTGGATGTTTTTAACTCGTCTGAAAGCGAAGACTTCATTTGTTAAATCCAGGGTGGTTTAAGTGCCAGAAAAAATTGTTTTATCGAATATATTGAATTCTCTAAAATTATCGTTTCTACTTTTCCAGTAGTCTGCTCATGATTAAAGAAATAGTTGTTTGCGTCAATTTATTTTGCACACATGTTGTAACAAAGTAACAAAGCTTTCTAAGTTGTTGTAGTTCGACAAAGCCATTTCGATGTTTATTTTTAATTTGACGTGACAGCCACAGGACTGGCGTAACAGGAAGCAGTGATCACGACACACATACATCGGTCTCCGTTCCGTCTGACCACGCGTGGCCGTTACTACTAGCAGCTCGCTTCGTCTCTGTAACCGCCTGACCACGCGTGGTCGTTACTACTAGCGTGCAACGCTCGGGTCGTTCAGTTCGTAGCTCGTCGATAAAAATACACCATAAAGCGTGGCTGTAACAGTCGTAACTATGTCGATTCCCGGGGACTCCCGGCAAGCTAGGGTGTCGTTGACGACGCGTCTACTATGCTCCGAGCTATTGCAACGACACAAACGGCTCGTTATGCATTCTCTTCTTGCGGTATTGGGTCACACCGATAAACGAGTCGATCTTATGAATGGCGAATTTATTTGTGTCGGTATTATGCACCGGGGAACGCTTCCGTTGCATTTTCTTGAGATTGCGAAATTCCCGGGCGCCGCGCTGGTTTGCAATTTTTAAAAAGAATTTTAACGACGCGCTATTAAACTATGCTAATATTAAAACGATGACATTCTCATGGGCTTTTAAAAAAATTAGTGCAAATATCGTTTTGAAATTTTATCGAGTTGTTTCGCTATGTCTGATGAATGCGTAATAATGTTTTCAAGGACAAATACCCACTTGATCCAAAGTTATAATTACAATCGAATACCACATTTTTGATTTTCCAAATTTTTATATAGAAATATCACAATGGGGATTTAAAAATGTCATCGTAAAATTATATGGGGTTGTCTGATTATGTCTGATAGCGTGTAATCATTTTTTTAAGAAAAAATATCCACTAGTTCAAAAGTTATAACTCGAATTATATGTGTATACCACATTTCTAATTTTAGAAAATGTACTGCAGCTTTGATTCTGACATTTTGTGGTCTCGTTTTACTATGAGTAATGCATACTATTTAATTTCTGCATTATCGATTAATTTGGAAGGTTAAAAGAAAAGCAAATGAAGCATCTGTTTGCAAGTTTTTTTTTATACGAAGCAGCATTCTCAGCACACTGATACTCCGGTCGAAGCTGAATTAATGCAAAGGAAATACTATTTATTACGCTCGGCAACATAATAGAAAATCAGAATGCATTTTTCATTGGACACTACATTCGGGTAGAAACAAGTTGTTTCTTCTCGGGAAAGGAGGAAATTAAACAGAGATTCGTTTGTAAAAATTTACAGAATAATATCCAAGCTTTATTCGCGACCTCTCTTTGTAATTCCCCGTCATATTACGATTGTAATCACGAAATGTAGCGTCCGCGGAAACTTCGTTTAGAAATTCTGTCCCCTGAGTCACGGCCGCGGAACTTAATAATTATTAGAATTATTACAAATTCCCACAACGATACGGAACTTTTTCCTCGTTCTGTCTGCGGCTCTAGTTGACGACGGATGTTGGGAATTAGTGCACGTGAAATCCTGTTGTTTTAACTACGTTTTCTCTGACTGGGGCTCGCGCGAAAATATAACGTCCCATAAAAGCTAATGCAAAATTGACTTTGCATTTAATACTTTTAAAATTAGAGAAGTTATAGCTGCTATATAGCTAACATTTGCGTTTCAATTCATTTATATATCTCGAGTTGTTAAGATACTCGTTAGTTGATCAACTTTTTACGTAAACGTCAGTTCAGGGATGGCATTGGAAATACATATAATCTTTTCTATAGTTAATGAGCGAATTAAAATTTCGAAGAAAATATGTGAGGTAGGTTTAATGTGTATCCATCACTTGTCTTTTCATTCGAATGTGTTAAATAGTGATGAAGACAAAACCTGACAAAAATAGGGCTTTTTAATTTACTAGATATCAAGGGGTGGTTGTTTTCTAAAGTAATTTTTTCTGATCTCAAGTCAGCAGATTAAAATATTGAAAAAAATATGCGAATAGACTAAATATGCACCTTTAAGCTGCCTTTTGTTTCATTCGAATGTACTAAATAATCGTGGAGATATTTCGGTAGACGTCAAAGGGTTGTTATCTAAAAATAATTTTCTCTGGCCTGAATAAGTGCATGAAAATTTTGATAAAATTATGTAAAGTAGGCTTCGTAAGCCTCTATTATATGCCGTTTGTTTAGAATATTTTATATGTTCTCGGAGTAAATGGTTTTGAAAGTTAAGGATGTTCACCTGTAAAGAAATCGGACATTAAAAAAAAAAAAAAAAACAGAATCCGGCAGTATAATTTCCCAGTAAAACGATGATTAATAGTATGTCATACGATCGTTGGAGATCATCACTGCACCAGCTGGGCAAGCAGAGTGTCGAAACAATTGAAACGGAGTGGGTAGAAAACGCGATGAATCGATATCGAGCGAGCGGTAGAAATTAATGCCGGATTCGTCACGATTACGGGCGTGGGTGGGGGTAAAAAATACATGAATATGAATGATTATATAGCCGCATGTTCCGGCCGAAGTTATTAATATTCCATTGAAAGCCGTGGATTCTATTGAGGATGAATCGGGCCCGGAAAATTCAGATGAATCGGGCGAATTCTGACCCACGGCCAGGGGAAGATTGCAGTTGAAAAGTGGACGGTCATTACCGTTTATGCTGGAAATTTGGATCGTCCTTTATGGTGGCTCGATCTTCTCGACTAAATTGATCGAACCGTAATATTGGAAACCGCCCGGAAAACAAACGGAAGCGGCGACCTAACAAAGATATTGGATATGTCGTTTGTAATTTTGTAGATTCCGCTGGAAACCATTGTTTACGATCTTAAATTCTACTCTATTTGATCGAGTGATCGGAGAGGTTATTAATTTTTCACGGGTGGAATTATTTTTCATGAAACTGATAAATTACGTTAGATTAGCAGGTACTGCTCAATCAGTAAATTAAATTACTAGCACTATTAAATCTCTAAATGAAATTGCACTAAATTAGTACTATTAAATTACATTCACTGGTACTACTATCTTCAATATTTGATCCATTTACTTTATTTAATATTGAATATCTTTTAGGCTACTTAATTATTCCTTTTACTTCTAGATAATATTTTGCGATTGCTTATATTCTATATTTAATTCCTTCTATTCGATCTGAGTATTTCTAATATTCTTATTCAAAATTTTAATATTGTCTATGTAGTAGTATGTCTAAACTATTGTACAATTCATTATTTAATATTGTGACTCACTATTCAATATTTGACATCCTACTGTTTAATAAATTTTTATGTTAGTGGCGAGATTATCGCATATATATATTATATATATATATATATATATATATATATATATATATATATATATATACATATAATATGAAGATTATTTAATATATTTATACAATATTATACACAACATCTGTTCAATATTAGTAACAGGACATGCATCCAGAAGTTTAAATTGTTTTTGAATTCTCGTCAGTAGAAAAATTACACTATTGTTGAAATAGGACTTTAGTTAGCGTAAAATTGAAATAAGTCTTGAAGGAGGACTCTGTTTAGAATGTTTAGGTTCAATAGTAATGTACTAATGATTATGAGCAAGTTGTAGGCGTGAATAATATTAACTGCGGTTGGTACCGGGTCACTCGGCAGCCTCCTGCGACATCAGCTTTAATCGGCAGACGGATGAGGCTCCTATTGGCGCAAACAATGCACCAGGAGTATTTATTGCGGTGGCTAATACCGGTTTATTGGGATGTAAAATGAGGCGAGTCCGTGCTGACATGCTTGGTTTCCTCGTGCTCAAGTTCAACGGCGTCGAGCGTATAATGGAACCTGCTCCACCGCCTCTTCTGAATAAACCAACGAATGGTCAACCGTGTCGCTATTTACCTTCGACGCTACTGCCAGTCAACCTCTCTCACAAAATAATCAAACATCCATCGGCATCATCCTAACGTATCTATCAGTTTTTCTGAATATTTCTGTCGACTCACCCGCAGCTTTCTTGCTCAGGAAATAAACTAAAGACTCACCTGCAACAGAGAAGAAATTATTGTGAGGTTTAATTAGATCAATAAATTGCTAGAATATGAAATATATACACTATTTAGTTGGCAAGGAAGTAATTTCGGTATTTTAAGATGAGACAAAAACCGAATTTCTTTATTCAAGCGATAAAGATACTTTAATCGATAAAGTATTTTCTTATTTATTCTCTTTGGCAAAAGATCATCGAACAAAATGGAAACTATCTAATTAATTAAAGTTCAGTGCTTGAATATAAAAAAATGGGTTCCATTTCACTTCTATTTCTATTTCACTCTCATATTAAATAGAAGGGTGTAAAAAAATGATGACTTTTTGTAAATTATTTGGATTTTTTTTTACAGGATTTTTTACGTATTAGAATATAAAATATAATGTCATGAAAATTTCTATTTCAACAGAAGTATAATAATTATACTAATAAAACGACAATAAATAATTACTATAATTAATACTGTAATAGTAGCTTTAGTGTGTGAATAACATACAATAAATATACTATTAAGATATATAAAAACTAATCATGTAAGACCTCATTCTATAAAGCGTTTTTAACACGAAAAAATTTTGTAGACATTGTCAATTACTTAGAATTGAAAATAAATATACTAAACCAGAAATTTTAATGCGAATAATATTACGATTATACGAATAAAGTATATTAAACCAATGCATACAAAAAAGTTTAATAAAGTCCAGAAAGAAATGATTTCTAAGATTTTACAAATTGTTTCTACATAGACATTGTTTTCGATTGTTTAAAGTAAGCTATAAATAAAAAGTTCTCTGAAAGCGTGAATAAAAATATAACGGTAACGCAAAATTTGATTTTATAATAGGAATAATTTTGTGACGGTAACTCAATAAAATAATTAGGTACTAAATAATCGGTCAGCGCAGCGTGATTATATACACACCTATTAAATACACTAAACAATTTGTGCGAACAGTCCACATAATAAATGAGATATTACTGGTGGAATTTAATGTTTGGAAAGCCAGTGGGTCTAAATTTTGAGTTTCGAGGAGCGTAGCATGAATTTCACAAGATTTGTAGCGGCCTGGTTATTTTCGTTAATGATAGATAAATTGTCGCTGCGCTCTTAATTATTGTTTGCGGCAGTGTTACGTGTAATAATATGCCGGGCGCATTAACGCGTTGATTCAGTTTCGAAACGAAACGCGCGGCGCGGGCCCTTGTTGTCGTAACAGCGGCCCGTTAAATGTATGCAGAACAGCTGCACGAATGCCTGCAACAATTTATCTGCATAATTTCGATTGGTGACTTTCGGTAATTAGGAAAAACGATCCGACCGAATTGCCGCCATTTTGTTCGTGTTACGAGCGAATTCCGCCGTCGTTTACAATCTGTAGAACACGTCAGATTATAATTAACAAGATAGAAAATAGATTTGTTCGCTTCTGCCGAGAGTGAAACTTATGATCGTTTTCCTCGATGACTACTTGAGATATTTAAGTGAGCCAAAACGTAATTGATAGGTACAAATCAACTTCATTCTGTCGATTTTTTTCAAAATTTTTGAGGGACTACTCTTGCAGAAAAGTTTTTTTTGGATACTACCCTTGTATGATCGAAAGGATTTAAATACACGAATGAAATAAAGTGCAAATAATAGGTGTCTATTAGATCTATTTTTTACACTTTTTTCAAAAATTTAGCTCATTTGTTAGTGACAGAAAAAATTATGTTTTCACAGCTACGCTTATAACTAGTTTATGCCAAAATAGATGATTACTAATATTATAAGTAATTTTCTCAATCACTGTTTTTGATAATCGGATAAACCAAAATGTGAATAGTAGCTACACATTGTTTCTACGTTGCACAGTTTCTACAAAATTTACTCTCGCACGTTAAGCTCCGAAAAATACATTTGTTATGTCACAGTCGTCTATTTTGATCCTCTCGTATAATCTTGCATAATCTCTCGCGACCAAACAATCCAATTGCTGCACGCATCAAGCCCCGTCGGTATCAAGACAACAAATCGCTATAACGATCGCTATCAATCACGCGTGTCCCCTAATCCTTCCTAAGTAACAAGAACTGTTTCCACCCCCGTAAGAAATCAAATATCAGCGATATATTAGATTCTGCTGTAAGTTGCTTTCTGTCAACAACCAGACACAATTCGGCAAGTGTTATTTCGCATGAACATACATAAAACAATAGTATAGACAAGAAAATTATTTATATTATATATCATGATATAATCAACAACTCTGTAAGTACGAACAATTTTTGCCATAACTTTGAATCTAGTGAACACATTTACTTACAAAAATTAGAGTATTTTCTCCATACACTAGTAAATATGCTCACAAAATTTCAAAGGAGTAGCTAGGTACAATAGTTCTATTTAGTTCATCGAGTTTTAAGACAAACATTTGTCAAATCAATTTTCAGGCAAACATTTCTAATCGTAGTTTTCTATTGAGTGGATATTTCATCTTGAAAAAATTTCTGTATCTTCTCCAGTCTGTAACGAATACACCCAAAATATTTAAATGTGATATCTATAATATTTCCATGTTATTATTCCATCGAAATGTGGTATATCAGTATCCTCTCTGAAAACTTACGTTTCCTGTCATAATTTTGAATCGAGTGGACATATTTGCTTTAAAAAATTCTCTAAACGTTGATAAACATGTTGACAAAATTTAAAATTGATTCAGTATTCACTAAATCAAGTGTTCATTAAACGAAGTATTCAAAGACCTACATTTCTAGTAATACTTTAAACAATTGCAAATAATTTTTAAATGTAAAAAAAAAAAAAAAAAAAAAAAAAAAACAAAATATTCTATGTTTAGATAGGAGATCTTTTTGTCTGGGAACGTATTAAAAATTATTCGACGCGATTTATTTTCATTGGTTTCGTTTCACAGAATACGGACGATGGTCGAGGTCTAATATATTGAAATCTGCTAATAGGAAGGAAGCGGTGGTGGGGACACTAACAATGGGAGCGTGGTCCTTTGAGAGGAGATAGGAGATCCCAGGTTCTCTTGGCTAACGACTCGGAAGCCCGTTGAATGAGCGAGGACTGTCAATAAGATTATTCTGGGCTGGCGGCGATTTCTTGATTCATACGGGGAAAGAAGTTGAATCGTTTCGAAGCGTAATGGGTTATGGGTGCACGGTCGGTCGGACAGGGTGGGGTTTCCAATCACTTAGCTAATCACGCTAGTCAGCCAGCCACTCATCCAGCCGGCCAGACGAGCCGTTGTTCTTCCGTTTATCAGACGTGCCGGAACAAGGTCCCCGCCTGATTCCTCAGGGCGTGTACCGGCCTCACTAACTCGACTTAATGGCTCGCTGCCACCCCCTCCGAACCTACCCACAACACGCAGAAATTGCTTTTTTTATGTTTCTCAATCATTGCAAACAATTTCGGAAATATCATTCACGTAGCTCTCTAAAATTCAACGTTCGATGCGAGAACTTTTTACATTTTACGGATTAGCTGAAACTGTAAAATCATGAAAAAAATCACAAATGTGTGCTATGGAGGCTAGAATGTATTATATTTTTTTCAAATTTTTTACACGAGACTGAATAGATCGAATGGCTCAAAAAGATGGTCGTTATATTTTTCTTTGAGAGGTCTAAAAACCGGAAAAAATCACCTAATGCTCTTATCGTGGAAGCTAAAACATGCCAAATTTTTTTCAAAATTTTTACGCGATACTAAATAGAGAAAACGAGTGAAAAAGGTTGTTCATTACATATTTCTTTGTAACTGTCTGGATAACCACCCTCGCAGTAATCATATTTTCTTACCTCTTCCGGGAGGTATAAAATTTTGAAAAAACTGGCTAGTACGTGTCTCAATGCCTGGAATATGTCACATTTTTTTCGAAATTATTTGCTAAACACTGAACAGAGATAATGAGTCGAAAAGGGTGATCCTTGTAGTTTTCTTTGCAATTGGCTGGAAACCACCCCCTTAATTAATAACTTTGTATCTACCTCCGGGAAAGGTTTAAATTCGGAAAAATATATACGAGGTAAAGTTGATGTACAGCTACCACTTGCAATTTGTTTCATCCATTAGGGATTGCAATTTCTATAATAAATGCCACACCATACTACCAACATTCTGTTAAATAACCTAAATATGGGTCCTTGATCATTTTTTTGGTTTATGCTCCTATATTGTGAATTAGAGAAAACCCTAGTCCCGATGGATCGCAGAGAGGAGCAACCATAGTTCGATGAAGTCTCGCATGCGCGCGAGACCGCACCGAAGGAATAATTATGGACAGTGTAAAAACCGATTGCGAGGGTCGATCTGTTCAGAATGGATGGATTTGCCGGGCGAATTCTTCTCGCGCAAGATTGCATTTTATTAAACACGAGGAGCGGGGAGGGGTGGCATAAAATATCCATTACGTCACGGCCGATAGCGTTATGAGTCTGATAATTGAAGCTCGCCGCTTCTAAAGTCTGCTAATTGGAGGCCCCTAGTTTAAAGGAGCGCGCAAGACTCGCGAGGGAAGTTCCGTTTCAGCCTCCAGTGGTAGGAGTTTTCGACGTCGAGACGCTTCAGACGACGCCCCCGCGATTCAATTTGTCGCGGCGGGGGCGAGTTTATTCGCGACATTATCAGCCAACAGAAAAGTGTCGGCCCGCTATTGGGTTACAGAGTGACCCGGTCGTAACGCGATCCTCTAAAGGGGATGTACGGGCCGAGCGAATCGCCCGGAACCACCCCCGCTAGCCGATTTTTCCGCTGTCCACTTTATTCTGCTCGATGGCTCCTTCCTCTGTGTTTATCGCCCCGGTAAATAGAATCGGGAAGGCCTCCGACTTTACGCGATTTCTCGGCAAGCAATTCGGACATTCGAATGCATCCAACGGCGAATCCTAGGCAAATGTTACATATACTTTGAGTATTTTTTTTCAAAATTTTAACTCGTCCAGTAAGATCAGAAAAATTGTTTATATACTCCTTTCGTAGACGTTTTCAAAAAGGGTATCAGTTCACAAAAATGCTATTGGTAGCTACAAAATAGCCATATTTTATACATGTATTCCAAAATTTTAGCGGGCCCAGTAAGGTCAGGAAAATTGTTTATCGAAAACTAACCCTTTGAAAACATACATACTGGAGGAAACTGGGACTAACTTAGTGAGCACATTTCTCGGCGATCCCTTCAGGTATTTCAGCAAATAAAAATGCTATTAGTGGCTACTAAATAGTTTTATTTCATATATTTATTTCGAAATTGTAGCTCAAGTAATAGGATCGTAAACAATTATTTTATGAAGCAGTCGCCGGCGTGTCTTCATGCAGAAACCAGTGTAACGAAGGATACTAGGGGGGGGGGGGGTGTGGCAAAAGTTATCGAAGAGTGTCCAGAGGGCGTTGAAGGGTGCAGGGGGTTTGGTAGGTTAACAAGGCACTCGGAGCGGAGTGTTCGTTAAATCAGAAATAGCATCGAGTTAAAAATCATTACACAAATCGTCCGCTGGCGATCGCAGTTCTCCATTAAAGTCTTCTTGCAGGTGGTGCGGGGGTGGCAGGGGTCCGAGGGCTGGACAAATCCGTTCAACAGAGTTAATCGTCGACCCCTCCTTAATCACGAACGAATCGGCGGACGCGGCCGATGGGCACGGATATTGTTTGACGATTTGTCATCGATGTTTGACGTTTATTGGACTCCGGCGTACATTTATTACATTTCGTCGGTAGCCAGCGTCACCGCGAGTAATTATGAGTGGCCCTGCTATCACTGTCTGCACCGCGTCCATTCGTTTCTGAAAGGTAGCTGCGCCGCGCCATGAAATATGCATCAGTCGCATTGATAATTATGCGACCCGATAACGCGACGCCTCTTTCGTCGCCGATTCCACTTCAGAATAAAAGATGTCGGTGACGATTTTACTATCCGTCTTATACTTCATTCTCTACCTTGCAAATCGAGGTCTGCACCTTTAACGAACACCTAACCGACCGTTTGCCAATTTCCATCGTCGGATTCTCTTTTCAATATAACTTATGTACATGTAAAATATTCTTTGACACATTTTACGTATGAATTTTTAATGAATGAATAAAGACATTGTAATGAAAGAAAAATGTGTCTCCGTGTTTATTTATTAAACCATCAATTTTTCCCCATCGTCCAACTTTCCGTTGAGCTATACTACTATGTTTGTTACATGCAAAAATTTACGGACGTCTAACTTCTCGTTGAGTTACACTAATGATTTTGAATTGTAACAATAGCGAAATCCGAAAAATAAGAATTTTCGATGGTCTGACTGGTCGTTGAGTTTGAGCTCGAAAATTAAGTTATGTGTCAAGAGAATATGATAGCAAAGGGGGTGGCACGTTAATTCAGTGGTACAAACGGTTAACGTCAGATCAGACGGCCGAAAACTTTTGAAAATTCAAGTACAATTCAACATCAAGCAGCGGTTGAAAATTTCTGTAAGATTTTTCGAAAACCTCGAAAATTGAGTTTTGTATTAGGAGAACATGATATCGAAGGAGGTGGCACGAATTTCAGTAGTACAACTCAACGACAAATCAGACGGGCGAAAAATTTTATTTTTCGAATTTCGCTATTTTTCCAATTCAACGACAAGACGTAAGTACGTGCGGGAACAATTGGCGATGGTCAGGTCAATAAATACACACGTAGAAACACTTTTTAATCACATTGTGTTTATTTAGTCATTGTAGATTGATACATAAACTGTGTATATTTTTTAAGCATTTCACGTATATTCTAAACATTTAATTTTTCAATAAAAATGGCTAATAGTTATGTAGGTTGTGTGTGCCGTGATGTAGTTCACCAGTTGGTTCGATCTGTTAAAATTTCGTACATCACTCCTTCATGCACCAGTTAAACTTTTGAAGAAAAAATGTACGAAGTAGAGTTAGCATATAGCTACAGTAAGCAATCGGATTCATTGAAATATCTCGCACAGTCATTAAGAAAACTTAGGTTAGGGTATAGTTCGCCCGTCGAATTTTTATTCTGGGTGACCTGAAATTCCGAAGGAACTGCAGAAAGTGCATCGTCACGGGGCGAACAAACAACCGAAAAAGGAAAGCGGAAGAAAGACGGAATCGGCGCGGTGCGGCGCGGTGCGGCGCGGTGCGGCGCGGCGTGGCGGCGTTGTCCATATTTTAGGTCTGGAGAAAAACGGGGCAATTCGTCTTCCGATTTCGAGGGAGTAAATCGCGTCCGCGGGGGTCGGCGCGGCGTGCAGTAAAGAAAAACGAGTGGAACGAGCGGAATGGGACGGACAAAACCGTTAAGCTAACGAACGTGTCGGGGACAAAGCCGAGATAAAGCCGAGGCACAACGGCCGGGCCGCTGCCGCCGCCGCCGCCGCCGCGCGCGCTTTTCGTGCCAGCTGCATGCTAGCGCGCGGAATGCATTGCGTATATCATTCCGCGGCCGCGTGCACGCCGATTCAATTGAAGTTACGACGCCGGGGAGAGAGCGCTGCCCCACCGATAAAACGATTCACGGCTGCGCCGACACGCGTGTGCATTAAAAGCCAAGAGAGCGAAAGAGATGCCCAGCCTGCCGAGGCCCGATAGCAAGTAGGTGACGGGACAGATAACGTGTCGGAGACCGTCACATGCCCGTGTCACTATGTTGCACTGCACTTGATATCGAAGCCACACTCTGCACGATCGCAAAGTAGTTTGCATGTTCCTCCAAGATATTTTTACATGATAGCTGGGAAATTGAACACACTGTTCTCTTCACAAATACTATCAAATTCAAACGTCCCCGAAAAGTTTCAAACATTTTTCACGTAAATGAAATTCGTATAGATACGAAGATTGAAGGATACGAAGATTCATGGAATAGAAATGTCAAACAACTTCTGAGACGTATGGGGATGTTAAAAAATATTATTGATTTTGGAATTATAGTTGGGATATTTAAATAAGTCATTATAATAATCATAACTCTGGTACCATGGACAGATAAATTATATTTACGAAACAACCCTTAAGTAAAAAAATCGGGGTCAATTTTCTGTGCGTTTTGATTGATAACCATCGGAGATATTCGAATGAACTGACAAGCGAATAGTGGCAGAACGCTAAGTCTAATTTCCTATATTTTTCTCAAGATTTTAACTCGCCTATTGAGCCTGCAAAAAGTTACTTTTTGAAGCCGAAGGCGTCCGTAGAGATACGGCTGATTTTACGATTAATTATCTCGACAACCACTTAAGATATTTGAACAAACCAAGACACATCCGGTAACTACACAATATCTCAACCTCCCCTAATATTCGAACAATTTTGTCTTACGCATTTATATCTAAAAATTATTTTATAAAAGCAGCCCCTCTCGGAATGTCCTAGAAATCTTGAACTGCTCTTTCTAATTTCAATTTAATTACGATCTGACTCGTCAATTTTCATTGAGGGTGTGCAACAGGCAAATACCTGAAACTCTCGAAATTTTTGCAAAATCCTACCCCGTTCACTGCAGAAAATAATTTTGAAAACCCACCCTCTATCTAATTCTCGTGAAAACCAGAAACTGCCGATTATAATTTCAATTGCATGACGATCCACCTATTGAATTTTCTACGAGGGTGTACTGGATCGACGTCCGATGCATCGATGAGAAGGCCTGCCTAGGATTCCAGGTCGCCGGCTTTCAATGTCGCAAAGGTGTCTCGCCCAGGTTCGCTCGCATTCGCTGTGCCAGAGCCCCACTTGGAGTGAATAAGTTTACGGTTGCGAAGGGCAGGGGGTTGCGAGGGGTGAACGATGGTCGTAGCTGCGAGGGTGGAAAGGGTCGATGGTCGAGGGCCGCGGGGAGACCCTGGACCAACACCGTCGTCGTCGGTGCGGTGGTTTTGAAAGATACGCTTAATAAAGCCGGCTAGCACTCTCAGCGTGGCGCAGCGGTGGTCTAATATCAACGCAAATACGACTGCTTTGTATGCTAATTGACTCATATACATACGTACGCAGCTCGTCCTACATCGCCGGCCGCTAAATAGATGGACTCGATACACGGGGCTAACCGGGAATACGACATGCGGCGGAATCAAGCTCATTTGCGAGCGAGCGAGCGAGCCTCGCTACTTCGCGTCACCCTCTTTCTACCCTCGTTGACGGCCTTCGGACCAGCCACCTGGCTGATCTAGGATTTATCTCTGACCTTCAGATCGTCAGCCTCACCTCCATCTTTTAGATAATATTAGGTTGTTGCACATGAAATGTACGATTTTAGAACGCGACTCTTAGAAAACGTTACGATCAAGAAATTCTGTTACAGTCCATATACAGGGTGGCAATTAGAAAGCGTCACAGACGAATATCTCCAAAAATATTGATTACACGCAAAAATATTTCTGATGAAAGTTGTTTAGTACCAAGGGGTGGGACATCATGTGGTGGGACTTTTAATTTTCCCGGTGGACACTCCAATGAGAAATGAAGGCCAACTTTCTTTTTTTTTTTAATGGAATAATATGTTTTTTATCCACCAACAAATAGTGCGTTTTAAAATCAGTTCAGTGATCTATGACGCAAGATCGTTCACGGTTAAACTTGGAGAGAAATCCAGAAAAGGTGTGATCGTTTTATGTGTACTTTGACTTCAATTTTTCTTATCTTTACTAGTTGACCTAAAATTTTGAAAAAAAAATACATGATGTACATCTAAAATATTGTTACCATCTGCCGCTTGTTTTACTGGTCTACCTTATATAGTTACTGAGAAAAATACGCACAAAGATAGTCTTCATCTCCCTTGTGTTGGTTCTCCATCTCCATATAGTTTCCAGAAACTAATTTCCGTCCAGCGTAATAAGCGATCTAAAATTTTGGAAAAATGTGTGCAGTATAAGTAGCGCTTACTTAGTATCAGCGATTTGTTTCGTTGAGATACATGTACATGATTCGTCGATCAATTATTTACTGAAGTGCAGCGAAAGCGTTGTCAATTTTATCGTAGATATCAGGACACTTTGTGTGCTCGCATAAAAATACAATAGAGTGTTCCGCAGGATATGTCACAGTGGCAGAGCATTATCCTCGGCTGCGCACGACTTCCACGCGGAAACTACTAACAGTGAAAACTTTGATCGTTGCCCCGTAGCGCTCATAACTCAAATTATACGTACTTCGAATTCTCCTTGTACGCCGGAGCCTCAAGTACGTATCTGAGGTAGGTAGCCCGCAGATATTGAAACACAGAACTGCCATAACTTTTCATTATACCGTCGCGTTATCTTCTTATTATCTTTTATTTCTCGCAGGACCCGCTCACCCCCTTCCCCCTCCACTCCTGAAGGTTTATTCTTGTCCTCGAAAAATCATTTCCTCTTCGAGACAATATTTAACCGTATTATATTTCGACAATCGCTACTCCTCGATTACGAACGAGGCGACGTCAAACACGAATTTATTTCTTGCCTCCAAGAGTTGGATAAAATTTCGAAAGAATTCTACGATGGAGAGGAAAGATATAGCTGTTGTCAGCATTTTTATTTGTTTTTTTTTTATCGCAAGTACTGTGCCAGATAAAAAACTACAAAATGGATCCTGATTTTTTGGCAGATGTTCAAGAAATATTTTTTTTCTGTTCGTAATAAGTGAACTAAAATTTTGAAAAAATATATGTGAGATAATGTTAGTATACATATAGTTACTGTCAGGTTCTTGTTTTGTTAAAATATCTCAAGTAGTCATCGAGACATATGTTTACCAAGTTGACTCTGGTTTCTTTTCGTAGATGCAAAGGGAAGGTTTTCGAAAAATTATTTTTTTTCCTGCATAAGTGTTCCTGCATAGCTGAGATTTCAAAAAATTTTATGATACATGGAGTTGATGCGTGTGATTTTTTTATTCATTCACAAAGTTCTGACTTTTTTCAGTAAATGTATATAGCAGATAAATCAAAAGAGTTTAATATCGTCTATCAATAAAGCCATTCCGAGCAATAAATAAAAGTGTTAAACGAATTTCGAATTGAATGGAAGATTTATTCGTTCGTTCATTGGTGATTATATACCAGAAATACATTTTTTTCACCAGTGCCAGAGTAAAAAGCTTTGAAAGAATATGAGCAACCTGTTTCATTCAACAAATACGATAAAACGAGTTTATGCCACAGTAAAATGACTATACAGAAGGGTGTACCGATAAAGGGTGTACCAATGACGAACGTATAAATTCGGGTCATATCACCACGGACAAGTGATAGTATTTTTCGATATGTTTTTCCTTTTTATTTGAATGATCAATTATAATTGTCGTTGGAATCGATGTGAACAATGAAGTCGCAAAATGATGGCCTTTTATTAAAATAAAATTAATTAAACTATTTTCTCCTATGGTCTACATAAAAATACTAATAATATGAGGATATAGATACCATAGAAATGTACAAATAAAATTATATATAAATTCGTAGTGTTTCTGTTGATTTATCCGAGGGCTTAATAATAAGTTGAATGAGTTTGTTTTAAGTAAACAAGATCATTTCTGGCATCTAAACAAATGTTACGAAAGCTGCAATTTCTTTTACAAAATTCTACCGAGGAAGTACGATCCGGTAGAGTGTTAAAATGTCGAAAATGTTTGCATCGCATAACTCGCGCGATCTGAATCACGTCCACCGTTTGGAGAGCCTCCAAAAAAACAGTTTCATGCCAGCATACGCAACAACCATACTTCTAACAATCTGCATTTCTATTTTCCATTCCGTAAACATGTATCAGGCCGACAGACAAATACTGTGCCGTTTTTCAAGTTCAATTTCCATATTCGAAACTAAAACATAGAACAGTTGATATCAACGAAAATGTACCATCATAAAAAACCAGAAAATTGGTTCGTTCGTCTGTATTTCAAGAACATACAGTAATTTTGTTACGAAAAAATTATCCAGTGTTGGCTTTATAAATCTCGACGCAAAAAAGTACAGTATAAAGAACTACTGCAACTATCATTTTGAAACTTTGTGGGTTCGTTCATCTATCTGTCAAGAACGTACAGTAATGTTTTTATGAAAAGGTATCCTTTCGAAAGCTTTCGAAAAAATGTCGAGTGTTGACTTTATAAATCTCGATACAGAAAAGTACATTAAAAAAAGAAAAGCTAGCTATTGTTGTGATACTTTGTGGGTCCATTCGGATATATTTGAAGAGCATACAGTAATTTTTCCAAGTGCAAATACCCATTGAGTCGTAAGTTATAGCGGGTAGGTGGCGCAGGCGCCGACTTTAATCTTAGCGCAACCGACAATCGCTCGAAACAATAAGAAAACAAAGGAGGAGAGCGGTCGAAAAAAAAGGCAGGAGAAACAGTGGAAAGGAAGCCGGAGTAGAAGGTAACGGAAGGCAGCAGGCGTAGACCGGGTCCGTTAACGAGTCCCATAAATAATTGATCCGCAAAGTTGCAAACAAAACCATCGCGGCTGGCTGTCGGCTAATGCGACTCTGTCAGCCGCTTCGTTCCCCTCTGAACAGCCGCCGCCTTTTTCCTTTTCTCGGTGCTCTGTACAGTCGCCTCTCTGCAAAGCGGTTTATGAAATCCATTATCCCCGCGATAAATATTAAATCTCCTTTTTCGCTTTCGTTTTCCCGCGCGAAATTGCTCCGTTCGACATTGCTCGGCCCGTTAATGGCCTCGTTATCGATCCTAGGAGTCATTAAAGGAGGTCCTACCAGCGAAAATCCACCCTTCCGACCATTCAAATCATCCCGTGACGTCATGTTTGCCACGGCAATTTTCAATTAATTTTTCCAATCGTCCAACGTGTTCCCTTTCACACCAGAATTAGCTGCATCGTTAATTATATTCCCACAACGGTACTACAATGTTCTCTCAGTATCATGCTAGAATAGATCCAAAATTCTATAGAAATTTTCTCGGGCACGGTTAAGCGTGAAATTTACGACTGAATAATTCACGAAGTTGATACTCACAATTATCGTATAGTAGCGAATTTTATTGGTGTCACGAGGATCCCGTCAACTGTTGTACCAGTCAAAGTCATTTCTGACCCAACTATGTTAGGACACTTCTATATAAATTTCCCCGGGCACATTTCAGCATGCAATTTTATACTAAATAATCCAAATGTCCTGATGAAGTTCATATTCACAATTACATACCGCACAGTAGTGCAGTCGCCAGATTAAGACTCGTATCCCCACTTTACTTTCCCCTTCTACGACGCTATTCTCCAAATTTCAGCCGCGGCCCGGTCACGTGACTAATCCGGAATTGGCAGAGAGGGGGTAACTTCTTCCCCTCAATTTCCCCTCTGAAAGAAGTTGATATTCACAATAATCGTAGAGTAGCGAAATTTGAATGGCGTCACGCGAGACCACGGTACACCAGTTAAGGGTTAACCTATTTCGAGGAGATAAGCAGATAAGGAGCACTAGAATTTTCAGTTACATACCATGTAATTGTGACATTATCTACGAATGGCAATCATTAAGGGCCTTAATAGAAGGCCATAAAGGGTTAATACAATTAGACATGTGACGACTGTTCCGCTTTGTTAGCGCATCAGGGATGCCAGTCGCAGCTCGAAACGCGACTCCAGATTCAGGATCCTGCGTAAATCCTCGTTACTGGAGCACAGAAACGGCTCCGGTTTGTTTTCCGCGCGCGCGGAATCTACGGAATTTATGGGTAATATTTCCTCGGCGATCACGCGCACGCTGTTTCACGGATATATGCTCGCGCGTTTGATTGTGAGCACGTTCTAGGGACTATCGTTGCGATCGAATGATCCTTTGAGTTTCGGTGGGGGCGGGCGTATGTGTAATTGCAGCTGGTGATTGGGAATCGAGGGCGTTCCTTTTTGGAGAGATTGTTCGTTGTAGTTGTGGATAGGGGAGGTATAGATCTGCTTTAAATTGGGCGCTAGATCTAGTTCAGGTTCATAATCAAGTCTCTGATGAGACCAAGCCAGGATCACGTTTATGCTTGGTCTATACTTAAGATCAAAATCCTCTAATAAATATGGCTGCCATCCCCCATTCCATTAGATATTTTTTAACGGAAATATAATATGTTTTAGATAACAGAGTGACACAACATATGTACCAAACGATTTTTAAGTATAACCATTTGTTTATAAAAAAAAAATGGTCAGGCTCACTTTTCAATAATTAATAATTAAATGTTCTTCTTGCTGCATTGTTGCACAAAATGTTTCCTATGATTTTTATTTCGTGTTGCCGTAACCAAGGATCCAACAGTACACTATCATCGCACACCTTGTGTCCCCTTGGAAGACCACCGGAAGATCAATGGATCCTGATGGACGTGCATGATCTCTCAGTGGCTCGTTAGCCGGCCAGCTCGGCCGTCCTCGCTTCTCTTTTTCCGGCTGGAACTTTGATACAGCTTCTTTAACTACGCACGGTTTACGAGCTCTCCCGCTTTAATGCTCCGCATTGACTTTCGAAGTTGATACTCTCTCGCCCCCCAGTTTCCGGGTTTGCTCCCGTTTTTACTGGCGCGCCGCGCTGTTTTTGACGTCGGGTCATTATTATACCGTGGAACTTGTTTTCCACGGTCGTGTGATATACCGTAACGCGCTGCGAAAAACCTCTCTGTTTTATTTTATTTTAATGCTGGTACTGTACTTACTCCACTCCCCCGCCCCTGTTCTTATGCCTGTTTACGTTTATTCGAATTTTTTCAACCTCTACCCCCGGCTGTTCCTTTGTAGACCTTGTCCCGTGAAATGAATAAAATTTACAAAGAAAATTATGAAATAAGTATGGGATGCAGAGTAAATTTGTAGCTGTAATTAGTGTTTTTGTTTGGTCAGCTATATCGTGTAGTATGCCAGATAAAAACCTGCGAAGTTAGTCCTTAGTTACTATTTTCACAGCAGAACGACGAATTTCGAATATTTTTTTCTCAACTTATAGAGCGAGCTGAAATTTTGCGGAAGAATCTGTCAAATAGAGCTAGCCGCTAGGTTACCTCTATTAACTGCTTTTTAAATCATTGAAATATCTCTATCGGTAATGGTTGAGACATAGACTCACAAAGTTGGTGTTTATTTCATTCGGTACATGTCAAAGGTAAGTTTTCGAAAAATTGTTTTTCTACCTTCAATAGACGAGCTAAATTTTGTAAAAACTTTGTCAAAAATAAAGCTAATATACTTCTATGAACTAGAATTCTATTCATTGAAATATTTCAAAGAAGCGACGAGAAACATTCTCTCGGACTCAGCATACACAAGACATTAGCAGATATGAGGGGTAGTTTGAAAAGAAAAATTACTTTTATCCCTTAGTGAGCAATCTAAAATTTTGAAAAAAATCTTCCAAATAAAGCTAACATCCGTCTATCGACTGCTTTTTTCATTTACTAAAGTATCTCTAATACTCTCCGAGAAACATGCTCACGAACTCGGTCAGAATTCTTCCAATGTCAAGGGGTAGTTTTAACAAAAATATTTTTTCTACTTTTAGCAAGACAAATTCTGTGAATGTAGTTGGAGAGCAAACGTGTCTCTATCATCTAGTTTCTGGTTCGTTCGCATATCTAAACCATCGCGGGAATAAATCACAAAGTCACGCTATTAGCGAAAACAACAACGAAGGGAACGGCGACTCGCGCGGGGACGCGTGTTAACATTTATTTTGCAATTTCCATGGAGTTTTCTCGCTCGGTAATTACGTCACGAAATATCAGAGCAGCGTTATCGATGCTGTCGCTGCGGTGTCCGATTAGGATCGCATTTTCAACGCGTTACCGGGCCGCTCGCTTCTATCAAATTAAAATCTGATGTAAATTGTATGTAATTACGCAGGCACGTGCGAGCATGCCGCTCGCCATGTTTGTTGAAAAAAACAGTGAGGGAACAATGCGTTACAATCGATTCCCACCTAACGGAACAAGTAATGATTCTTGAATATTAAACTAATTAAATGCATCGGTCTGTATATTTTATTAGAAATTATTAAGAACTCCAGACCTTCAACTTAAAACCCTCGTCTAGAACCCCTCGCAACCCTAATCGTCGTTCCCAAAAAAAAGTTTAACATTTTTAAAAACATCGAGCGCCCACAATTTAAAAACATGTGTCAAGTTGTTTGCTATCAGAAACCTTGGAAATTCATACAATTCTATCTATATTTTCACTGTAAAGAATTACGAAGAAATAGGGTAAAAAATATGCATTGAAAATTGATGCGTATATATTTGACTGGGTCCAGCCACGACTGCCATGGAATCGTCGGAAGTGTCCATCTTGCGGATTTAAAGCACTTATGAGAAAAATTAGAATAAAATTAGTTTTGGAAGCACTCTATACTCCGCATACCGAAAATTATTTTACAAACTCATTAAATGCCACCCTCCACGGAGATCTTTAGTAAGAGGCGACGGATCTATGCGTGTTTTGAAGATACTCTACATACCTATCATCCTGGAAGCATTGTCTCACCGGAAACCACCGGAACCCACCGAAAACCATTGGAAACCCCGTGAAAAATCGAAAACCCAGCACCCAGGCGAAGATCCCGGCCAGCCCGAAAGTTGCCCGCTCAAGCAACAGCCCGAGCGCCGTCAGAAAAAAAGAAATAGGTCACATTAAAGGTTCATTAGGGCACGGCGGCTGGTATCTGACCCAAATTCATATTTTCCATAGTGACGGCCGGTTGCTTACGAGCGCGAGAAAGACACCGCCACGTCGTCTGCGGTATGGTGGGGGTAGAAGAAGAGAGCGCGCGGCCAAAGAGAGCTCTCGCTCTCCCTCTACCTCGGTGCTCGAGCTCGCTTGTACTCTCTCAGCTTCTCTCTCGCTCGGGGGTTTCTCTCAGGTAGAGCCAGCAGACAGTTAGGCGAGCTGACAGGGCTGGGGTTCTCTGGTCGCGGGGGTGGCGGCCCGGAGCAGCTCGGGTTGGATGCACGGGACGCAGGCGCCTCCCCCACTTTTCGGCCAGCCCCTCCGCGAGGGCTCGAGGCGTCGCGACGCCCGCCGTCGGCTGCACAGTGCGGGCCCGAACGCCCAGCAAGTAGTACGTTCACGTTCTGGTCGGGCCGACCGACCGCTGCGGTGATCTTTATTCCGTCCACCGCTACCACCCCCCCCCCCTCTCTCTCTCTCTCTCTCTCTCTCTCTCTCTCTCTCTTTCCATCCCGGTACCACCCACCCCACGTTCCACCAACCCCTGCCCCTCGTCTCGCCGTGTCCTTCCATCCGGTACCGCCCCTCCCTCCCACCCTTCCTCCCTAACTCACCCCCGACGAAATCGTTGTCGGAGAAGAGAGCTGCGGGCAGAGAGTGCAGCTGCAGGCAGAGTGCAGCGGAGTCAGTAGTCGAGGCCTAGCGCGTGGCCAGACGCGCGGAAGAAGATGGAAAGGAGACAGTGTGGCGCGCGTGGGAGGGCACAGGGGGTGATTATTTTATGGGGTGAGATGCATCTCTCTCTCTCTCTCTCTCTCTCTCTCTTTCTCTCGCTATCTCTCTCTCTCTCTCTCTCTCTCTATATATATATATATCTCCATATATCGGTTCCTCACTCGATCGAGAGTCATCCCTGGTAGAAATGTGACTGCCTTCTGGAGGAAAGGTACCGAGTATTTCGGGGATCAGGAGTATATAGGGGTTTTTGGGAAGAAGTCAGCACGGTCTCTTGGAGGTCCAGTGTAAGACCATGGTTGTGGTTGTTTCTCTGGGAATAGTGAAGGGAGAGCATTGTAAGTGGAACCGAAGGTATCCGAGGGTTTGGGGCTGCTCACTGGGGGTGGGAGTAGAAATTGAAGTGTGAAACGTGTATCTCGAAGCTCGTGAGCTTGTGGGTGGCACCAGAAGGTAGTAAGTGGATGCGAAGGCTTTTCGGGGAATTTTGAGAGCGTCGGAGATGCGAGGGGTCGAAGTACGATTTTGACGAACGTAAAGTGTGATGGTTGGTGGAGTTTGGTTATTATAAGTTCGTGAGGGAGTAAAGTAAATGGGGGTATTTCTGGGGTTGGAAGATGATGGAGGAGGTTGGACCACACGTGGAGCTTGTTTGAGGAGGATAGTGGAGGTTCGAAGAGGAGCTGTAGGGATGATGGAGTTGTGTGTAGCTGATTCGCGATGGACCAGACTGAGTTTGGATCGAACAGGCTACTTTTGGATGGTGGAGCTTGATTTTGGATGGTGACGGCCAGTTTCGGGGAGATTCAGGTTTGTTCAAGGAGTTCTGGCTTGTGTTGACTGTGTGTGTGTGTGTATCTGTGTGTGTGTGGGTGGGTGGGTTGGTGGGTGGGGATGTGTGTGTGTCTGGTTGGATGATGAATGATTCCTGTGAGGGAGCAGTTTGGTTGCATCAAGACACTTGGGAAAATTTCATTTTCGAAGTTAGATCCTTGCTACCCTTCAGAGGAATAACTAACGTCATTTTACACGAAATTCAGCCCTATGAGGATGACTAAAAATTAGAGTCCAGAAAATTGACTTTTTGAGAATGAAGTTGTACATGTACTAGAAATAAGATTTCTTTACTTCTTCGTTGAATTGGGGGTTTCTATCCTGTCATAGGAGACTTTTTAAAATTTATATTGGTGTCCAGAAAATTGACTATTTCGTCTACGTATATATATTCTTCTTTACGTTACGGGTTGTTACCCTAATATTTTTTCAGTTCAGAAAATAGTTCATCTTCGATTCAAGATTCTGTTCTCTAATGGTATATTACAAAAGAGTCCAGACAATTTGGTCTGAGCGAATAGCATGTTCTCTTGGCCAGCTATCTTCTTTATCACCTTGTTACACGAGATTTTTGCTTGTGGTTGATCGTAGTATAAATTCTAGATAGTTTTGAAGAAGCATAATAATGTACAAAAATATGATCTCCCGTTTCCAAAAAGAATAATTTCTCCAATCGAGAAAGAATCTTGTCCACTATGAATGCGTAAGTAGTACTGTGGTCCAGAAAATCCTTTTTTCGAGAGGGCTACAGTCTCTGTTATTTTAGCTTTTCTCTCGTCCAGAAAAATGCTTGTCTTTCATCAGTTTCCTCTCGTGACAGGAACTTGATATTGGTGTCCAGAAAATTTGTTCCAAGGAAATACCTTGATCTTTGTGAGACGAAAGATTCTCTTCTTCTTCTTAGGATAGCTTCTCTGTAGAACACCCTGCGCTTCGTTGAGAAATATTACTGTCCTCTTATGAGAGTTCAGGCATTTATGAGAGTCTGGAAGATTTGTTGAAAATGTCCGACTCTTCATTGGATTGAAAATATTGCTGTTCCTTCGCGTTGGAATGTTGCTATCGGATCTAGAAAATTTATTTTACCCTGTTTTTCATTGGATCGAAAACTATATTTTAATTGCATTAATAATTACTATCCTCTTTCACGGCTTCGAGAAAGTTATTATAAAAGCAAAGTTCTAAGAAAATATGATCTTTCGTTCAGAATCTGTTTCTCTTTAGACTTTCCACTGCCTCGGTTTCCAAACAAGTTATAAAACAAAATTCCAGGATAAAATTTATAAAAGTGACAGTCTCGACGATCGATCATTTTGAAATGTTGAATTTGTTCAAAACGATACGAAAATCCCAAAATCGGAATGCTGAAATCGAGTAAAATGCAATCTGCATATTGATAACGACGTTTCGACTGCGTTTATTCGGTTGCGATTTGCTCACTGCAATTGTTAATTGCCACTCACTACAATTGATTACAGGTCTACAATTTTTAATTGCGATTCGCTGCAATCGACCGTGACTGCTCTTTAATGCGATAGTAGCAGTTTCTAATTGAAAAGTGTGGCAGGTAAATTGCGATCGAATTATCCTCATTTTTATGCAGATTGAAATTAGCGTAACTGAACGACAAGAGAAATTACGCAGAAGCCCGTTATCGTAACGAAATTGTTACGACCGCGTTCTAATATATTTTATTGAGCTCCGAGCAGTACAAAGTTCTTCAAAATGGTGTACTAGAAACGTGTAAAGATCCACGATCCGTCGAACAACGTGTAAGTAGATTATATTTTGTTAAAAATTCCGCCCCGATCACTTAGTAATTTCTAATCATCTCTGACAATTTTCTACTGAAAATAACTGGGACAAGCTAGTTAGTCAACTAACTTTGAAACACAGTCCTTAATTTGCAGTTTACGAGAAAAACTTAGAAAGCAGGTCAAACTTTCTTCATTATAGCGTATCGCCCCACCCTCGGCAATTTTTCCAAAAGCGTTTCTTCGGGCACTAGCCTTCTCATTAAAAATAGACTGTAATTGTGCCAAGCTAGATTCAAAATAATATTCAACGAACCGTAGAATTCTAGTTCACTTTTCTTTCTTGGTCTTTAACAACAGAATGCCACACTGTTACCTTAACAATTAAAAGAAGAAATTCCTACAATTAAAGAAAAAGAAATCACAGTCCCAATTTAAACAAGAAAATATGTGTCACTTATTGAGAAGTACACCCAATTTTACATCTAGGCCTAGCCTATTCGCAATCTTCATTTTGTCAGTGAAAGCATTTCAGAGTCGGTAATCAGTGGTATCATTTAACAATGGATCAGTGGATATGACAAGAAATTAAAAATATCTCTCTTCTGATTCGATCCAATTGATCAGATCAGTATATCCGCAATAATCGATAAACCTATACATAAAAGATTTAATCCAGCTACAATCGACCTAATTTACACTGCCCTAATTCGGGAAACAATTCATTGAACTCACTAACACTCTAGTATCACTCATTTACTCTACAAATAAATTCTGACCGGAATCTATCGTAAGCCCAGGTCAATCTAGCTATAGTTACTATTTTGCCAATTTAGGAGACACTTCAATAACTGCCCTAATTTAGTAAAAGATTCTCTGGACTTACCGATACTCTAGTATCACTCGCTGACTCTACAAATAAATTCTGACAGGAATCCATCATAAGCCTAGATCATTCTAGCTATAGTTACTATTTTGCCAGTTTAGGAGACACTTCAACCACTATCCTAATTCTGAAGTCAATTTTTTAAACTCACGAACACTCCAACATCACTCACTGACTGACTCTGCAAACAATTTCTCACAGGAATTCATCATTAGCCTAGGTCAGTTTAGCTACATTTGCTAGGAGACACCTAAAATCAACACCTAGCTGACCCGATAAAAGTATTACGTAGGAGGTTAGGTAGCTCCAAAGTACTTATCAGATCAATTGGTCCCTTTTATTCTCGAGTAGACGTTCTTCTGGCATCGAAAGTGAAACTGGGTGAAAGTGGAACGGACACAATATCGCAATTTGAGTATTGTAAACTCTTCCGGTTCTTTCGCCACCGAGATCCACCCCCGCACAGGTCCTCCTGTTGTCGATATTTACAGCATTACATACGCAACCCCTCTGCCTCTTTGTCCGTGGCAACTCGCCTAATTACTCCTCCATCGACTTGCGATGAAGCTTGTTTAATCACCCTCGATCCTGTCCTAAATTAGTCGGACGGAGTCTGCAGTGTCCAAAAACTGGGGATGGGAATTGAGAGAGAGAGAGAGAGAGAGAGAGAGAGAGAGAGAGAGTTAGGAAGGAGTGTACCTTCAGCTGTGGAAGGTGTAAATTCGGTTTGATCGGGGTACTAGATTATCATGGTATTGTTGGACAAATACATGGTAAGTTTTGTATTTCTTTTAGTTGAGATTGGGATCGTGTTAGGGGTCTTAGGCTTCTTAGGTGGGTGGAGTTATGTGCGAGTTCGAGTCCGGTTTTAGAGTTTGATCAAGTTGGCTCAGATCTTGGAGAATTTTTATCTTTTTACTTATGATTGGGACTGTGGGTGAGTTAGGGTTCGTGGAAGTTTCAGACCGTCGGAATTAGGCTTGGGTTAGACTCTGCAGGTTTGTCAGACATTTTTGGAGGAGGTCTCGGGTTGGATTGGTTGGCTCCTTTAGACACATTTGGATTAAATGTAGGTTAAAGCCTTAAACTTTTCGACGAAGTTCAGATTTGATTAGATTGCATTTTTTAGATGGATTGGGAGTTATGATCAGATTGTAGGTATTCCAATCTTTTCAGATACGTTTCGACTTTGGTACGGATTCTATTTTATCATCTTTTTATCAAGAATTATGTATCCTCTTAGAGTTCTGCTTTATATTTTACTAAATAGTTCGGAGAAATTCTGATTCAGATCTGGATTGAAAGTTTCCTAATTCTTTCAGACAGTCTTTCAAGTGTCCCTCAGACAAATTTTGGGAAATATCCCCACAAAGCTCAAGATCAATTTCATAGAAGTTTTAATAGCCTCTAATCAGATCTTGCAAACCTTTCAGACGAGTTCTGAATTATGGTCCATTCAGAACGATTTCAAGCGAAGTCTCCATAAAATCAGAGTTCCATACGGGTAGTTCTTACAGCTTTAGATTTGGACTCCCACTTTCATTGAATCAGATTTCCTGGTTCAAAGGATTCCCAATCCATTCAGACAGGTCTTATATGAGATCTGTATTACGCTCTCCGAGTTATATCTTATGGGCTTTTGACACATATTCTGATCTAAATCTGACTTACCATAAGCTCTGCACATAGCTGCAGCTTAGGTTTCCTAAGTTTTACAGACAAATTCTGAGATACATTTCTCGACGAATAAAACCATCTACATATCGGACTGTTCTCTCAGTCCTCTAAGATCAAAAATTGACTAATCTTAAGGTAGTCTTCAATCACTTTTCACAGTGTTTTTTAAGATACGTTTTAAGCAGATTTTTATTTCGGAAACTTCCCACTACGTTTTCATATTTTGAGAGCCATCAATCAGTTCATCAGACATACTTTGGCTAGTGTGCATTAGCGTTTCTTCAAACAGGCTTGGACCCCGAATACAGCCTAGTTGGACACAGGTCGTTCTGACAAGTTTTGCTCTCCCAAACCTTTCGGACCTACCGCACTCTAAATTCAGGTCAAGTTTCAAATACCTCTCACGCTATTTCGAAATAACTTTCCGTTAGCTCGCCTCGAAATTTTTGCACAGCTTTTAGACTGGTTCTGATTTCGCAATCCTTTCAGACAGATATTTCACTGAATCTAGCCCCGATTTCTCACTAATCTTAACCTGCCACTTGTAGTAACTAGTTGAAATCAACTCTAAGATGTTTCACAAACGACTTCGGAAAAACTCCAATTTTCAGAGTTACTTCAGACGACTCGTCTGAAATCTATGTGTGCAATTGTGTCATGTCCCCAGGGCTTAGAGTTTCTTCCAACATTACTCGGATCCACCAATCCTTTTAGACTGACAATTTACTAAACCTAGCCTACGTGTCTAGCTAATCTCGAACTCGTTCTTTGTCTCGCTAAGCCAGAATCAGCTCCTAGCACCCACAGAGCTGTCCTTCATAGAAACTTCAATTCCAAGAATCCCTTCAGACCGAGGTCCTACGAAAACACCGCAAACCTTCCGCAAGCGCCACCGCTCCGGATATAGGCCGGCCGATGGACAGGGTCCTCCGATCTACCACCCCCCCCTCTCTCTCTCTCTCTCTCTCTCTCTCTGTCTCTCCTCACTCTCTCATATGTCTTTCGTTGGTCCCGCAGCATCCTCTTCAACTCGCGCGACCAAAATACCGTCCGCGGCGAAGGGACGCGCGGATTGCTGCCGTCCGACGACGCTCTCGGTCGCGTCGGTTTCACAAGAAAAAATCCGCCGAATCGCAGACTCTCGCCGAGATGAAGTTCAAGGGGAGCGAAGGGGACGCACGCACGGCGGCGTTGCATAATTTTGCCTAAAAATACGCGATGTCGGGGCCGGTTGCGCGAGCGGCGAGAATATTCGCGAGAGACGATCGACGGAACAGTGAAGTGTGCCGGCTGAAAGCGCGTTTTAGTGAGCAGAATATCGTTTGAGGGACAACAGTGAGCATTTATCGGAGAAGGATTCGTACGGTGCGCGGACTTGGTTTAGTGACTGTGTGCCTTCTGTCAGTGGATCGAAGATGATGCACGATTATCGTCGTCGTCATCGTCGTCGTCGTCGTCGTCATCGGGGCCAGTGGCTGCCCCAGCCTCAGCCCATTGAGGTAGGTTTTCCTTTCGATGGTTTTGGTATACTTCTGATGTGACTGGGCTGATTTGGATGCTGGTGTATGGGGCTCTTGAATTTGGCCTAGTGTGTATGGTCACCGATAACTTCTAGACCTCTTAGTAATTTTTTTTTTAATTTTTAATCGGGGTCCTTTGGTGGTTGGGATAAGTCCGAAGATGTCTGTAGAGGGTGCAATGAAATGGTGTGCCCTTGCTGAGTTGGATGGTGGTATCTAGACGTCTAGACCTCTGAGTTAATTTTTCTTTTATTTATAATTAGGGTTTTTTGGTGGTTGCGATAAGTCGGAAGATGTCTGGAGAGGGTTTAATTAAATGGTATTTCATACACGATCTTTTTAGAGTTCTTGGGTGTAGGTTTCTAGGGAAACAATGGTTATTCGGGTATCCTATGGATTTTTGTTAGTCAGGGAGAGAATTATTTGGGAAGTAGATTATTTAAAGATTAAGCGATCAGAGAATAGATAAATGTCACTGGATGTCAGAAGCTGATGTCATTCTGCTATTATAAGTTGATTTAAGTAACTTCGTCGTGTATTTGGGGTTAACTCTATAACTTCGAATTATTTCGCGAAAAACTAATAAAGGTGTGGCCCTGGATTTAGACATAGCCTACGAGGTTAGCCAAACATATTTAAAGCTTGAAATTACTATTTTAATTGCTAAGGGGGTTGGACGTAGTATGGTTAAAGGTCATCAAAGACGGTTGTACCTTCATAGTATTTTTTAAAATTGTTTTTGTCCTGGATCTTGGCCTAGGCATACACTATGAGTTCATCAGTGACATCTAAATGTTGGAATTAAATTTTCAAATAATTGGAAAGCCAGCAGACCTAGTTGCAGACAGCCTACGAGGTTGTCAAAGATATTACAGTCTATAAGTTAATTTTGAAAAAATTGATAGGTTTGTGGATGGAGGTCTAGCATATATATTGAAGTCAGTAGAGACTTGTACGTAATAAAACTGGAAACAATTTTTTTTTTAAATTGCCAATGACCTAAACCTAGCCCTAGATATGGCTTACGACACTGTCAAAGATGTCTTAACCTCAATATATGTATATATATATATATATATATATATATATATATATATATATATATTTATGTATATATATAGTACTGTTTATTATTAAAAATATTGTTATTTTAAAAAGACCTGATCAATGAGACATCCCGATTCTTCAGGATTTAAAAACACCTTGAACTTAGAAGTCATCAGAGATGTTTAAACCTTGAAACTATTTTACTTAAAGTTGGGTAAGCTTTAAATATAATCTCGCATGTAGTCTCTGTTATTGTTAAAGACGTTTGAAATTCTTTGTTTGAAAATGATCTACACATACTTGGTCTCAAGATCGTCAGAGGCCCAGAAAAATCTTAAACGTCATAATTATTTCTTTAAATTGCGATAAGAAATTAGATTTGGACTTGCGAGGTTGTCAACGTCTTCTGTAAATCTTGAAATAAGTCGTCGGAGACACAGACGAAGCATGAACGGTCTAATTCTTCTTCTTTAAATGAATAACAACTTGGACCTGGATGTTACCTACGACGTTGTCAAAGTCGTCTAAATTGACAGTTAAGTGTCCGAACCTGGCCATAGGATACTTTTAGGTCATCAGATAGGATTAACCTCTAAACTAATTTTCTTAAATAATTTGAAGAATCCTCTGTCTTAGACATAACCCACGACGTCAAAAGAGTCATGCAAGCCTGAGAATTGTTTGAAAGAAATATTTTTGAAAAAAAAAATATAACCTGGTGATCTGATAGCCGTAGCTAAACAATAAGTTGATGAATCGACAGGAACTCGCCTATAATCATAACGAAGCGTACACTCTCACTAGAACATACTCTAACAGGCCATCCGTCGGGCAGCCATGGCCTCCCGTAGGATAAATTTAAACTCTCGGCGTCTCGTGTTACTCGCGCATCGTGCCGAGCCGAGAATAGTTATCCACGCTCGCGGCCGCGTCATTCCTCGACTCTTTCCTCGACGACAGATCGTTCATTGAATCCGCTGAATTCCCGAACGGAAACAGCGCAGCGCAGCCCAACCCCTCCGAACACACCACCCTAACTAGACAACAATAATGACCCCGATTTGTATCTATTTAAAAAATCTCGGATTCCTCGCGTTTCTAGAGTCCAGGGCACGCGGGGATGGATCGAGGACGAGATTCCAGAGCGAGGGCTCGTGGGAGGGCGAGCAGCGGGTGCTTCTGGGATCGAAAGGGGTCCATTGTTGCCGCCTTAATGCCCCTCTTCCTGCCAATAACCCCCGCGCACACAATGACACTCTTAATGGCCGCCCGGCGGGCTGCAGCATCACTTCGAGCCGCGACCCTGCCCTCTTCCTGCCTCCGTACGTGCCACCATCTACGCCATTGTCTACCGAAAGCCTAGTGTCACCGGGGGAAATCCTGATCGATCAGGCTTCGCACCCTACTTTGCCTCAGCGATCGAAAACTTGTCGTGACTCGACTCGAAACTGGATTCTCGCCGGAGAGATTCAATTGTTTTGGTCGCGTGAGTCTTAAGCGACTTCAATCAGCTGCTCGCATGGCTGTCTTGCTCTAGACCACGCCATTGCAATCCAAAAATTTCACTAGACAGACCCTAAATTGCATGCTGTTGGCTAATAGAACCAGTTATTTCGATGGGTACAGCACCAAATTCAATTAACCACGTTTCTGGATGTTCATTTCGTCTCGGCCTACGCCACTGTAAACCAGAAATTCAGTCGGATAGATTCCGAGTTGGATTTTGCATCGATAGAGTCAATTGTTCAGATATTTAGAAGATATGTTTTCTCAGATACAATTACCTCGATACTTGGAGCATTTCAGGCTGATTTGATAAACTTTTTGCATGAATTATTTGGATATATTGACCTTGGGTTTCTTTATTTGGATACTTGGGAAACTGTGGATGAGTGACTTTGTTTGCTGTTTTTGATACAATTTTGCTTCATACTTTTTTACGCTGAGTCTCTACATTAAAAAAGTCAGGATTTATTCTAATTTGATATCGCGTACACAGATTCGATTGTTTTTATATTATATCTAGTGCTTTTTGTGTTACTTTGCTTCAAATTGCGTTCAAAATTTAAGAGGCAGCACTAACGTAGGTTTTGCAGTGATAGATTTATAGGTTTATAGATTAATAGATTTATAGGTTTATAAGTTGATAGATTTATAGATTCATATATTTATAGATTTCTAAATTTATAGAGTCGTAGATTCCATAGATTTATAGATTTATAGATTTATAGATTTATAGATTTATAGATTTATAGATTTATAGATTTATAGATTTATAGATTTATAGATTTATAGATTTATAGATTTATAGATTTATAGATTTATAGATTTATAGATTTATAGATTTATAGATTTATAGATTCATAGATTCATAGATTTATGGATTATTAGATTGATATAATTATATGTATACTAATAGATTGACAGATTCATAGATTTATAATATGAGTAACAAAAGAGATTCATACATACACATGTCCAGATAGATTAATAGATATACTTGTATGCACACTTATTATATGAATGAGGCACACTCGTAGCTGAATTTGCGTATTCACAAATCGACAAGTTGTTTGATACATTTACAGGTAAATTTGTAGATGAATAGCTAAGTAGATGTATAAGTAAATTTATAGATTGATTAGTAAACAGACGCGTAGACGTATTTGTATTGATAGTTTACTAGGCAGATTTATAAACTGATAGGTAGACAAGTTTGTAGATAGATTCGTATGTAATTAGATAGATTTATAGGTAGAGAAATTTATAAATAGATTCACAGGTAGAGAAATTTTTAGATAGATTTCCGCACAGAGTTAGATGTAGTTTGATTTGCAGATGAATAAACTGTATCGATCCAGGCAGATCTGTAGATTTGTGGACAAACGTGTACAGTGTACACTCTATCATAATACATACTAAGATTTCGATCCAAAAGCAGCGCATAGAGATCCCAACCTGTCATTGAAAGCTCCACCCTGAAAATTCAAGCCACAGCCGAAGTTCCTTCCATCGAACGTCTCCGATCCCCGTTCGCAACCAACAGAGAATTCTCGCGAACGTTTCCCAGATAACTCGACTGTGTATTTCATCCTAAAACAATCTACACAGCAGCGGCCAGCGTAAACTGTACTAATTAGCCTCGGCGAGGAGAAGCCTGGTGTATCGGCTATTCCGGATCGCGGAGCACGAGACATCATCGACAGAGTCAGAGAACGTCCCTGGAATCGACATTTTGCGGTCGGGACATGGACACAACGAAGATCGAGGAGATAATGGCCGTCACCGCAGCTTCCACCTTGATTTCGCCTGCCGAGAAAAAGCTTGAGGAAAAACCAACGAGGACACACACCTGGCGAACGGCGAACGTAATGTTAAGCTTAGCTGGTTGAACACGGGTCAAATATACCGCACGATTGACGCATTTGGTCCCCTTCAACCAGCTGTAGTTGACATTCGAATACAACGAGAAAGAAGACAGTGAGATATCCCGTGAAGTGTTTCTCGTTCTTTTTTTTTTTCCTTTCATTTTACTTTTCTCTCTGTGGGAGATACGGTGACCGGATAATGAGACTGTTGCCGCCGAGATCTCAATGTAAGATCGATCGTGGTGGATGTTGATGGTGAACCGACGAAAAGGTGAACGGGAAGGAGGTTTTGATGGAAGATCGAATGAGTACTAAAATTCTAATGGGCCTCTTAATTCTTTCGGCTTGGGATCGAGGTTAATGGGCCACGGGATGGGCGTGTGCTCGTTTTGACAGCAAATCCGTGGCAGCGTGCTCCAGTTTGTTCATCATTCAATTATTTAATTTTCGAAATATTCACGTTTTCACTTGTCCCATTATACAATTATTCGTTATTCGTCACACTCAATTTTTAATCATTCAGTCTTCAATTCTTTAATTTTTCAACTACCTACTTATTTTCAATTATTCAGTTTTACAATTCTTCGCGTTCATCGTTTGTCCCATTCTAATTGTTTGTCCATTATTCATCATACTGAATTTTTCAATATTCAGTATTCTATAATTTAATTCTGCAACTCCCCAATCGACAATTTTCAATCGTTCAATTCTCTAATCCTAGATTTTCACGATTTTCCAATTACTCAATCACTTCGTTCTGCGACGTTCCAATTCTGAAACCCTCACATTGCAAAATTTTTTATTTACACTCAATTATTCAGTTTTCAATTCTTTTAATTCTCAACCATTGAATCTTGTGATTTTGTAATTCTTTGATCCTCCAATTACTCAGCCTTTCTATTTTTTGATATTTCAATTTCTCAATTCTGCAATTCCTGAATTCTTATAGTTTTTGACTTCCTAATTTCTCTGAAATTTGTCAACTTTTGAATGATTCAATCCTTGAATCGCTTAGCATTTCCATTCTCCAAGTTCCTTACTGTTCAATTCTTCAATGGTTTTCTTTTTAATGTCTCAATGGTAAAGTATTTCAACTGTTCGATTTTTGCAGCAGTTCTAGACGATATTGGACTGCAACTATGCAGAAGATAATTTGCTAGTAATGTTTGTGGTTCTTGACCGAAGGTTTTGTATTGTTGGCACGAGTATAGCTCTGAGATCGTGAATGTTGATTGTGAACTGTCAAAGATAAATGAGCATCGTCTAAGACTTGGTTTTAATGTGGGATTTAGGTACGTAGTAAATTTGTAATGGCGTCTTGCTTCTTTATGCTCAAGATCGAGGTTAATGGTGCACTTCGATTAACACAGCTATTTCGAAACTGCTTCTTCTTCATGGTGTTGTCTGCATGCTGGCGTTCTAAACTTAAATTACTTAAGACAACAATCTAAAATGTCAATATTAGATTTTATGGTAGAATTCTGTATCATTGTTTAGTTTTGTTATTAAATGGATAGCATTGTTTGGTGTTGTAAATTTTGTTTTTACGTTCTGTAGTAGAAATTTGGACTAATTTCTTGTGTATACTGGGTATCTCAGTGAGATTCTGATTTTTCATTGGTCCACTGTACTCCAGATGATAGATGTGCGTTGATAGAATATAGATTTAGAAATGATATTTTTTTATTTATATTTTAATCTCTATTTTATTACTTTATCGAAACAACCGTGATAAGCTCAGTCTTCAATAAATAGCTGGAAGAAAAATTCTATGTTTAATATAGCAATTCCTAAGGCTTTAATTTAATATTTACAATTTACAATATAAATCAGGAACATGCTTTTTAATTAAAAAGTTTGTATTTCAAATGAACTGTCAGTAGTAATTTTTTGAAAACTGTTTATACTATGATTTTCTCCGATTTTCCTCAACAAAGCTAATTTATTTTTACATCCAGAGTTGTACGTCAACTGCAAGCTTATTCTATAGATTTAATTTTTGGTAAGCAATACTGAATATTGCCTTGGCAATAAACCTTGTCAGTCAGTATTTAATTGTTTATATCATGATTGATCTTACAGTTGTCCTCAACAGACCTAATTTATTTTGACAAGAATTGTGTGTTAATTACAAGTGCGTTCTAAAGATTAAATTTTGCTAACAAACAATAAATAAAGTATTTCAGACAGAAAAATATTAAATAATGAAAATTATTTTGTTTCGGATCAAAGAAAAAATGAACGTCCATTTTTTATTACGTTGTAACGTAATCGATTAGTATGTCCCAATGTTAGTGTGGCACAACGACTTCGTAGACGAAACGATAAATTGCTCAGTGACATGTTTAATTAATATTCTGCTATTTATTGAACTTTTTCTATATTCTTGTTTGTCGATAAGTTGTAGTAATTAATTATGTCTGCCAACTTGATCACGTTCAATGACCTAGAAGGAATCCGTGTCAATCGATTTACAATCCGTGTTAATCGATTAGTGCTTTGTAGATGAAACTTACTGGCAGACACTATCGTTTAAGAATTTACAGGCAGCAAAATGAAAGATAGAAAAATTCCTTAAAAAATTTTCCAATGATTCGTAATATTGCAACCCTTATTCATTCTTTTAAATAAGATCTAACTGATAGATTTTTTCGTTAATTATCGTAAATTCAATTACTTTTCGATTCATTATACATTGCATAGATGGTTTAATGCCATTTTAGTTCGTACAGATTTTTGTTAAATAATTGCATTATAGATTGCATAAATTAATTTTCTAACCACTATAGATTTTCGAAAGTTATTATACTTTAGGCTGTTTCATTAACACTAAACCTATCGAGCCTTAAAAGTAACTGGTACATGTTCCCTTATAAAAATAACAAGATTCACCTTATTTAGACTTTGTACGACTCCTATTGCAATATGTGCTCCGCTAAAGATTTCTGTACAATCATTTCTCATGAAATTATTTTTATTATATCAATAATCGTAGAATAAAAAATCTGGAACCGGTCAACTTGACCGGTGATGATAGGATTAGTGTTAATTATTGTAGGTTGCTAAGATTATTTTTCGAAACATTATAAATCGCACAGATTTTTGTAAATACTTTTAAATTTTACAGACTTTCAAGATCTCAGCAAAGAATTAATCGTTTAATTTAAAAGCATTCAATAATCATTTTAATAAATATTCTTTCAATTTAAAAATATCATCCCCCGTCAATAACAACACCAATAATGTTCACTTTAGTACAAAAAGTACTACCTAGATCATAATCAAAACTAAAAATTGACTGATCCTATTGTATACCGACTTTGAACAGACATTTTGTTAATTAACAAGTCTGCGTGAATCTTTATGATCAAATAACAATTAGACAATGAAAATATTTTTCCTGAGATTGTGAACAGACTGCACCGTTTTTGAGGAGAATTTAATCAAGTCGCAATTATTTTTAAATTATTCCTGCCGACAACAATTAAACGTACTCTAATTATTCCAACTGCAGCTTCGCTTAATTGTATAAATTTGCAGCTGATGGATCGATTTAAACAATTTTCTGTCCCGTCGTTTTATTAACATGCACTTTTCCCGTTGTTGTTCTCTCTCTCTCCCGTTTTATTTTTTTTTCTTTTCGTTGGCTTTCGAATAGATCACCGTCGTCACGGTGGCAATGGGAGCGGTGTTCGTAATTAGTCTCCCATCTAATTTTAGTTGCAATACATTCATGTATGCAGAAGGGGAGTGGGTAAACACGATTGGTGTTAATTGGAACTGTGATTTATATTTAAGGACGCCGTGTAGTATAATTGGTCGGCCGGGTGTGTACAATGGAAGACTCGGTGCTGATTGGAAGAGCAGAACTCTGGAAATATTTATTGCTTCGGACACTCTCATTTAACTATTCTTCCCCGTTTCATTATTTCATGTTAAACGAACTTTTTACAAAAATTATCCCAGGCTATAT
Organism: Lasioglossum morio; assembly: GCA_916610235.2. Lineage (NCBI taxonomy): Eukaryota > Metazoa > Arthropoda > Insecta > Hymenoptera > Halictidae > Lasioglossum > Lasioglossum morio. The sequence goes on along the minus strand of OU744329.1, from coordinate 972,943 downwards.
AGATTTTTCAAAATTATTATAAACTGTGACGAATGTTTCAATTATTTTAAGAATCATTTTATTTTAAAAATTACATCAGTTTGCAAACATTTTTCAGATTATTTTAAATTGCATACATATTGTTAACTACTTCAACTTGTATATTTTAAAAAAAAATTCCTGCTTGTGTTACGAGCCAAGGCCGCGAGCAGCACGACTGGCCGGCGAAGGGTTATTACCCTAGGAATAAGGAATGAATTTGATAGAAGAAGGTAAGCGGACGAACCCAATGCGAAATTGGGGAGCCGCTAGGATGATAGACGACGAGGACGAACCCGAGGCGAGATCGGGGAGCCTCTAAGGATAGAGTCAAACGCAGACGAACCTGATGCGAAATCAGGGAGCTGCTAGGAAGTTGTAGCAAGACACGGACGAACCCAATGCGAAATTGGGGAGCCGCTAGGAGGGTGATGTTGCGTGGACGAACCCAATCGGAAATCGGGGAGCCACTGGGTAGAATGAATCTTGTTTGGGAAAGGTAGAAAGGATGCGAACGAACCTGATGCGAAATCAGGGAGTCGCAAGGTGGTTAAGGCCTCGTAACTATTATAATCTAATTGATACAACCTGAGCGGTAAGGTTGTATCTTGTGGGAACGTTCAACTATTAGATTAGGATACTGGACGATAATTAAGGGTATACACAAGATTATCGTGTAACACAAATATATTCTACTATAATAATCTGTAGTACAAATGTATTTGTCGCGATAGCGCATGTGTAAAAGAACAGAAATGAGAAAGAAAATTACCTATTTTAACGCAATGGCAATGCGGGGGCTTGGAAGTGACCTTAATAATGCCTAACAGATTTTATGCCGAACACGCGGAATCCGTATGGTTAACTTTGACTCGAAAGGGATCTTTAGCCCGATCTAACTGAAAGTCGACTTCTCGAAAGTACAGCAAGATGTGACGCGATTCGTGTCTACTGAAGTACTAGCCCCCGAGAGCAAGAATCAGAGGGTTTATATACCCTTATCATGAATGGGCTGCTTTGTCCATAATCTAATCAGGCACTTAGGGCCAGACTAATAACTCTAGTTTTTGTGACTTTCAATTAAATCAGAGCCAGAGCTCAGTCCCAATGAAAGGGTTCAACCAAGATATCAAAGGTTATCTAGGACGCTTCCCTCCAGAGACGATCTGGAAGAGATTCCAGTGAGGAAATGAACGGAAGATTTTCTGTATCCGTAACACTTGTATAAACTTGTTTTTATCAATTACTATAAGTTGTGTATAGATGTTTAAAATGATTTTGGTTTGTACAGATTTGTTCTTTGATTATTGTTGGAAAGCATAGATTATTTTTCTAGCCTCTATTAACCGCATAGATATTTAAAACTTATCTCAGATTATCCAGTATTTTTTTCATTAGTTACTGTAGGTTGCGTAGATTATTTTATTAATCACATAAATGTTATTAAAAATGAAATGGATTATACATGTTGTTTCTTTCACGATTACATGTACATAGTTTGCATAGATTATTTTTCTAACCACCTCTGTTTAGAAATTGTACAGATTTTTAAAAAATTATTTTAGACTGTAGAAATTTTTTTTCCTGAGTTAGTGTTGGTCGCATAAATTAATTTTCCAGTCAAATTTCCCTGCATAGATTTTTTATACTCGTCAGATGTGAAAGAGCTTCAAATAATATGTTATACCTGATTCATTTATTATGCATTGCAGATGACAATGTTTTATATATGACCGAACCAACCGCTATTTATAAAAACACTATTATATTCTCATCAAACGTTTGTCAGATTAAAGTGACTATGTTTATTTATTAGCGTATGAATATTTCTCATTTCTTTTAAACATGCTATTCTACATTTTAATTTTATGAATGTTTTTATTTTTATAATTTTTTTGATCATATTCATAAACTTTAGTGCATACAGATTGCGAATGTATTTATAAGATTGCTACGATTTCGTTCACTATGAAAAGTATTATAATCTAGCAACAGTTGTAGAATTTAAACAGTAAGATATTATAAATAGACAGCAATAAATACCTGCAATCGATTCTATTATACTATAAAATTTGTACTACTGAGTCTACTACATTATCCATCTATGGAAATAGTTCCATTATAGAGGGTGAGTCACCAAACGTTATCACCTCAAATATTTTTGTTGTTTCTAAAGATACGTAAAATATGGTAAGAACAAAGTTGAATGGTACAATGGCGCTGACACAATGCAAAAAAAATTTTGTTTTTACGTCATTTTTTTGGAGATATCAAGGTCACCTCCATTTTTTTAAAATGGAATGAGGTATTTTTTAATACATCAATCGATGCAGCTGGACATTCGTTATAAAAAATGTACTAACCTATTATATGTATGTCGAAAAGTTAGTAGTTCAGGTGATATTTCAATTTAAATAACTCAAAAATACCATTGCAATAGTACTAAGACGTCAGCGTATACTTACTAGTGTAACGTCTTAGTACGATTGCAATGGTATTTTTGAGTTATTTCAATTGAAATATCTCCTGAACTACTAACTTTTCGACATACATAGGTTAGTTCTTTTTTATAACGAATGTCCAGCTGCATCGATTGATGTATTAAAAAATACCTCATTCCATTTAAAAAAATGAAGGTGACCTTGATATCTCGAAAAAAATGACATAAAAACAAATTTTGTTGTTGCATCGTGTCAGCCCCATTGTACCATTCAACTTTGTCCTTACCATATTTTACGTATCTTTAGAAACAACAAAGATATTTGAGGTGCTAACGTTTGGTGACTCACCCTGTATACATATAAGAAGTTCATAAACTCAATTTTTCCATCAAACGGAATGTGCTCGAACTGCATCTGTTCAAACTTTTTTGTGGAAAAACGAATAGAGTTTTTTTTTAACGAACGTTAATAGATTTTATGAAATACAGAGTTAGCTCAGTTCAAACATTTCGTCGTCCGTTAATGATAAAAATTAAGAAAAATAGTGGTACATTTTTAGCTCGTACATTATTATTCGAAACCATAACATATGATTGCAAATTTTTTGTGGAACAACAAATTGAGTTTTTGTAACGAACGTTAATGGATGTTACAAAATACGCGGATAAATAATGAACAAACGCAGAGACTGAAAAACGAATGTAGCTTGCTTAATTAATGTTAGCGAGTCTTTTAAAAATCTCCAATTCGGTTGATATCTACCACATGAGCTTACAATGCATTTTTATTAAATGTAAATTAGATCAGAAGAAAGTAAATATATAAAATAATTAATTTAATTGAAAAATCTGGAATGATACTAGAACGCGGATGTTTATGCAATGTTTGTAGACGAATTTTAAAAAAGTGGAATCAAATGAAATCTTATTTCCAGTGGTAGTAGCCTTTGCAGGTCTGAAATAAATAAATATCGTCTTAAATTCTGTGAAATTGTATGGTCTTGCATTTTTTAAAAATTTTCCGAAGCCACGAATGCATAAAGATCCGTAGGCTAGACATCAGGAATGACCGTGGAAAAAATCGTGCGTCGGATATGAGCTAAATGCTAGATTTTCACGATTTTCCAATTACTCAATCACTTCGTTCTTCGACGTTCCAATTCTGAAACCCTCAATTCTTTTAATTCTCAACCATTGAATCTTGTGATTTTGTAATTCTTTGATCCTCCAATTACTCAGCCTTTCTATTTTTTGATATTTCAATTTCTCAATTCTGCAATTCCTGAATTCTTATAGTTTTTGACTTCCTAATTTCTCTGAAATTTGTCAACTTTTGAATGGTTCAATCCTTGAATCGCTTAGCTTTTCCATTCTCCAAGTCTTCTTCAATTCCTCGATTTTCTGATATATCAATTCATCAGTTTCTTAACACCACAATTATTTAAGTTTTCAATTCGTCAACGCTTCAACTTGTCAAGTATTTAATTCTTCAGTTACTCAACATCACAATTTCCTTACTGTTCAATTCTTCAATGGTTTACTTTTTAACGTCTCAATGGTAAAGTATTTCAACTGTTCGATTTTTGCACCAGTTCTAGACGATATTGGACTGCAACTATTTAAGTACCATACACCATAATATGTATACGGTCTATACAACAGACAAATTGTATAGACTGGGATTTTTTGAAAATTTGCAGAAGCCATGAATGCATAATGATCCGTAGTCTAGACATCAGGAATGACCGTTGAAAAAATCGTGTGTCGGATATCAGCTGGAATGCTAAATTACCGAAGGAGATTCTCCAGGTCTGTGCATCAGCCAGTGGCAGTGGAGTAAAGTGCAATTAAGCGGAGCCCGGTGCAGATTGCATCGATAGTTATGACCGTAATGTTTCATAAACACCGGCGATATTTTCCAACACACTGTTTATTCATTGGTTACGCGGCGCGGCGGTGCCGTTATTGGAGATTACCCGGAGTATCAGATAAAACTGAAAGATGGCACCGGGCTTCCTCGCTTCAGAAAATACACCCGACCACCAATCATTTATTGATAACGATTATAGGATTATGTGAATTACACCGCGGCTCGGAATTTGTAACCCACGGCCAGATTAAGTTCATCTGCCCCCTATTTTTTAACAATATATAGGCTCACGAGGCCGGTCGAATTAAAACGAAAAATTCACCTCGTTTTTCATTTGGATTATACGATACCTGCTCGAACGATAACGCTAAATCTGCATTGGACGTTTTCATTTTTATCTTCGGGACCATTGCGTTATGCGCCTGGCCTAATTATGTGCAGCAGACACTCTTTTATCCTGACTAATAGAATATTAGTTTATCCGTATCGATGTAAACATTTTCTGCGTGTATTATTATTGGACTGCATTTTTTTGCATTCATGACAAAAATCAGTAAAGATTGATAGTGTCGAACAGCATCGATATACTACTTTTGGCCTAGCAAAATTATTAAAGAAAAGAAAACGTTCTTGTGAGATTTTTCTAATCGATACCCAAGATTTTAGTAAAAGTTAAACATTGTATACTGTTTGAAATGGCAAATTATGGGGGGTTCAAGTCATCACTTTGCTGACTCTCAGTTTGTTTAAAAGATACGCGACTCCAATGTTTGCATTTCCACTTATTTTCACAAAGACACTTCCCTGATGGTTAATCAACATGAAATTAAGCTTATCTGAAAAAATGAACATAACAAATTAAGTATAGTGTAACGTAGTATATGGAATTATTATTACTTCCCTAATTTTCAGTTTGTTTAAAAGGTACAATACTTCCAAGTTCGCTGTTACTAGCTATCTCCATAAAAGCACAGGACTTTCATCAATTCGAAAAAGTTGGATTTTGAAAGAAGGATTTTGAGCAAAGTTGAAAATCGCATGATCAAGCATTGTCGCAGGGTCGATCCCGCAGAGTCGATGATTGATCGAGAAACTTGGACGACGTGTCAGCGAATCTATTTTAATCGGTTCTGGTTCGGGCACGGGCTAATCTAATTCACGATGATCGGTTTAAATATATTATAATTACGGGAAAGTAACCGACTATCACATTGCCTACGCAGGCGGACCCCATGTGAGTCAATCAATCAAGAAGATTCTTGATTGCATTCTTATAGTTGACGATGCAGAACACTTTGAATAAAATCTCTCCTATTGGGTTGTTGCATATGAAATGTCCGATTTTAGAATTCAACTTTTAGAAAACGTTTCGATCTAAAAATATGGCATTACAGTCTATAGGTATATTATATAAAACTTTGAGGTACAAAGCTAATCCTTAACACTGAACGTACCACGACCGGTCCAATGACCAGTTCTTGATTTTTTATTTCACAGTTAATGAAATTATAAAATTATTTTCATAAGAAATCACTGCTAAAAATCGGCCATTTCATATGCAACAACCTATGTAATACATATATCTGATTACATCAAGCTTAGATAGCACAGGTTTTCGAATTTACCGTAGGTGAATAACGCCACGCATTATACCAGTTGCGATTAAGCACTGATTTATCCGACACATTTCGATTTCCTCGAGATACATAGCAATTCTGCGTCCCGTCGCATAGACTGTTTCAATCATGTTTCTATAGTCACGTCGTGCTGTCTGAGTTCCGGGAACTATCTTCGTGATCGGGAAAATCGTTCGCGAATTTAAACACAGTCGAACACATGTGTACGTTCGTTTCTATCGTCTGAAGGATCGATAGAGAAATTTCGAGTTCGCTCGCGATTGGATGAGGAGACGTAGGTAGAATCGTTGGCGCCAGAAGGTTGGAAATTCGTGCGAGTTGCTGTCTGGGATACGACCCAGTTCTACAATAATTTATGTCAGTCGCGATAAGAGTGGTCCTTCTCTCTGTCCGTGGATAAGGGCTTGCAGTGATTTACAAGGGAACGTGGCCGGAATTCTTTGATCATTACGATCATCTCGCAAGAGGAACGCAGAATTTGTTTTTCGGTGTCTGGTTATCGTGTTGTTTAACGTTCTGGTCTTGGAGATAGATGGATATACTTATATATTGTAGAAAAGCTCTGAATATTTTTCTTTATGAACATTCATGGATATTGTAAAGTGAATATTTGGAGAATTTTGTCGTCCACTAGCTATAAAAATTGTAGAAGATATTGTCAATCTGAGAAGTGGCTTCAGAAATGCGATTGAATCTTTCGGAATTTTTTCTGGAAAAACGGGTAGGTCTTTTTCGGTGAACGTTCATGGACCTCGTGAAATGCATATTTCGCTAATATTGAGGCTTTTTATCCACTAACTATAAAAATAACAACAGTTATTGCTGTTTTGCGAATTATCTTCAGAAATGTGATGTAATTCAATCTCTCGGAATTTTTTCTGGAAAAACTGCGTATTTAAAATGCGTATTTCGGTTATGTTGAGAATTTTTTGATCCACTAGCTATAAAAATAGTAGAAGATATTCGCGAGAATTTGCACGCCTGGCCGAATGCAATTTTAACTGACTTCTGATGTAATTATTTTTCGCGGCCAGGAACAATTTCCGCGATTAGCGCGTCAGCCTTGGAAAACTCGCGAATTTCCGCCGAAATTTGCTGGACTGTATGATTCCTTAGAGCGAAAGAGATATAGAGGAGGGAGAAAGAGAGAGAGAGAGAGAGAGAGAGAGAGAGAGAGAGAGAGAGAGAGAGAGAGAGAGGGAGAGAGAGCTCGTCGAGCGATATCAGCGTTCTTCAGGGTTTCTCGAGGGCCCATCAACGAACGAGTAAGCTTCCTTATGAGATTATACTCTTCTCGGAGGGCGGGCAATCGTGTACGGTGCAGTTCCCTTTAAGTTTCAATATCCTCAGACACACCATTTGGGTGGTCTTAGTTGCCCTCGACTTGGTACGCGTCCGTTCATTATTGGCCGATTCAGGAAGGCTTTGGTCCGGAGCCTCGCCCGCCACCTTTTCAAACCTGCCGGATGGATGGATAGCGAAGCATCTGTATCACCGCAATACCTACTCGAGATTCGCAAATTGGCTGGCCACTTGCAACTGGAATCACCTGTCTGCTTATATGTCCGTCGAGGGCTGTCGTAACTGCTGCTGCTCGCTACCTGCCGCACAATCTCGCGGAACCGAGCGTTCTTCCAACCCCCCACACCCTCTTTCATCTCCTTGGAACCACCGTTGGCCTTGAAATCGTTTGAATCGGAGCCAGACAATTAGGGCGATTAGGTGTGCTATTATTCCAATAGGACGCAACCTTGAGATTCTTTCTCAAATTGATGCATGACCGCCTGCATACCAACACGTTCAACGAGCTATTCCCATTTATAGTCGGCGATTTTAGACAACGTATAATTATCATCGATTAAATCTTTCGACATTTTACAATTTCAAATTATTCTATGATTTTCAGAACATATTACACACATAAAATGGAGATCCCCCCCTCTCTCTCTCTCTCTCTCTCTCTCTCTCTCTCTCTCTCTCTCTCTCTTGTGAACTAGATTTATGCCAATAACAACAATAGCTTCTCTATTATTACTAGAACAAGTTCAAATTTTAATGAATTTCGGATTTATACGACTGCAATTTTGTTAAAAAAACTTTGTTTCTTCATAATTCTAGTTTACAAGATAAAGAGATTTTATATGTAAACTAGCTGACCCGACAGACGTTGTCCTGTCCAAATTTCAATAAATTTGTTTGAGATCGTTCTAATTACGCATATCCATTGTTCAAATCGTGAGTTATCGTCTTGAGTTTATACAAAAATCCCATAGAAAAAAGCACTTCCACTTTTTCCCGAATTTTCCATTTTTCCAAGCAACTTTTCCAATTTTTCTTTCCTTAAAAACCTTAAGACGTCAATAATGCAACTTCCTATTGAAATATTAATTAAAAGCTGCGAGAATCGTTTTTTTGTTGTATTAAAATATGATTCAGAAATCACTTTTAGTTTTTCCCGAATTTTCTATTTGTCCGGAAAACTTTTCCAATTTTATTTTACGCTAAAAACCTGATTCGGACTACAACGAACATTAAAAAAAGAATTATCCAAATCGGTCCAGCCGTTCTCACGTGATGTAGTGACCAACGAACAGCATTTCATTTTTATTATATAGATTTTGAAGAAGATTGGTCAATTCGTTAGCCATGAACAATGAATACCGAAGACAATTGCATACAAACCATGTTGTGTTATCTTGGATTATCACTCACCCTGTATGTCGAAACATTTCCGTGTCTCGAGCTGGGACAGACAGCTCGGCAAACCGAACAAGGAATTTTGATCAAGCGTGTGGGATTCGCGAGAATTTTCACAGGCATCGAACATTATATTTAACGAGTGCCCAGCGGGGCTGGGCGTTTTCCTCAAGGAGCCAGGAACAAGATGGTGTCTGGCGAGTCTTCGCTCGTTACGTTACAACCGAGTTGTACCGACTTGGCTCTGTACAACGTGTCGAGAGAGGAAAGGTACGCCCGTGTCTTATCCGTCGCGCCAATGCCTCGAGTCCCTCGACGATGTTCCAAGCGAAGAATCGTGTTCAACACGATTGTACCGCGTTCCCTCGCAGCTGTGAAGCTGACTGACCCTGTTCCCTTTTTCCCTGACTACAGAACGCGCGCCAGCCTCAAACTAATCAGCTGTGCTTCCGAAACGGTCCCCGGACATCCTAATACTCTAATGGCCCGCCCTACAATCTTCACCAGATGCTCCGGGATTTTTCCACGTAAGCATTTCTCTGGCCTTCTTCGAGTCCTTCACGTCATCTTTTAACTGGACAATGGATTTTATACTTCCGCGATAAAAATCAGTCAATTTGAAACAGTAGGAAGATCAGCATATTTTTTCAAACAGTTTCTTAGAAAGGCTTAGTATCGTCATCTACGAGAATTTCTTATGGAACAATGCGTAACTTTTTTTAATTAACGTTCGCGGATACACGTTCATACCAAGCATTAAGAAACTTTTTCTTTTATAACGAAATTTATAGGAGACACAGCCCTATTTTTCAACCATTTATGTGCATATAATAACTGTTGTATATCGAATATCTAATGGATATTTTTGGTCCCCCCTCAGGGTTTCAAATCCCGTTCCACACTTCTCACCTCTACCAACAACACTCTCCCTCCCTATCGCCTATTTCAGCGGGACCTACTTTTTATTGTGGTGGGTTCCGAACTACCTTGGGCATCACAGTTTTTTTTTTTTTAAATAGCACATTAAATATTTCCAGCGGAGCCGGGTGCGGGATTCGAACTCGCGACCGCCTAATCGCAATCGCGCGCTCTATCCACTGACCCACTGTACGCCCTAACTGTTCAAATAATATGACATAATATTAATTTAATAATAATAATAATAATAATAATAATCATAATCCTGTAATAATAATTTTCGCAAAGAAATGAGTAAATCTTTTTCAATGAACGTTAGTGCGCCATCTGAAGTACACATTCGATTAAAATTGTTTCGTCTCCGAAGAACAAAATCTGTAGAAGATCCAGAAATCATTTTCGAAAACTACTCTAGAGCTTGATCAAAGTAATTTTTCTCAACTACATTCACAACTTCTCATAGGTCTATTCCAATGTTTGCGAAGCATCCCCTAATATCTAATCGCATCGAATGCATTCAAAATCGCACGCAAAATAAAATGTTCCATCCCAAAGCTAGTCTAAAGCGTAATTTTTTAACTACGTTGAGAATTTCTCATAAGCAAACGAATTTCCTCTAGTAGTTTATGAAGCATCCCCTAAAATCTAATCGCATTGAATGCATTCAAAACAGCTTGGCAAATAAAATTTGCGATCACAATGTTTGCGAAGCATCCCCTAAACTCTAATCGCATGAAATGCATTGAAAACTGATCGGAAAATACAATTTTCTCTCCGCAAGTTGTTCTAAAGCTGTTGGAGGTAATTTTTGTTATCGATCTGGTTCCCCGAGATTTCAATTGGCGCTCCGTGACGCGAGGCCAGCAAGGCAAGGCAAGGCAAGGCAAGGCAAGGCAAGGCAAGGCGAGGCGAGGCGAGGCGAGGCGAGGCGAGGCGAGGCGAGGCGAGGCGAGCAAGCGAATCGTGTTCTACTGTTGTCTGGAGGACTCAATCCTCCGGTGGGCACGGTCTGTAGAATAGGTGGATCGGCGCAGGTTGTAAATGCCGACGTATTTAGGGAACCGATTCTCGAGGCAGCAGCCTGTGCCTGGGCTGGCAGGCTAGCAAGCTCGCGTGTCTAGACCGGAAGTGGTTCTCATGTTAGGCGTGGCTCCTTGATATACAACCCCTTGTATCTCACGCAGCTACCGAGTACCCCGCCTTGGTATGTGCCCGAGCCCCGTATACGGGGTGTCCAACAACCGAAGCCTCCTTGCCTCCCACGAAATCGATCGATCCTCTACTCTCCCGGCTCGAAACTTACCTCCAACCCACTGATTTCTAGCTATCCGACAGCCATCTACCCAGTCACTTATTTCAGAAGCCGATTCCGCTGCGTTTCAATGCAACTCAGTGCTGAACTTGCACTTTTTCACAGAATTACATAGTCGGACACTGATCGACCATTTCTTTTCGATCATGTCCAGATTTCGCATCGGAATTCAATGCTTTATACTATTTTATATTACAAATCAGGGGTTTTCGTTTTATATAAAATATTTTGAATTTTAAGACCGTTAACCATTTGCACTCCGAATCATTTTTCAATTTTATTGCCAACAATTCCATACTATTTTAATCGTTTTATTTGAAATTTACTGCAAACGACAGTTCATGTACTGCTACTTATTTTAAACAATTTTCTTTATTAATTGGATTAAATATATCTCTCAAACTCTGATGTAATTTATTCTTGAAAAACTTATATTTGTTTTTTAACTAAAAAATAAGGCAATTATAGTTAAGTAAAGGAAGAACCTAAAAGATATAGAAACCCGTTTTATTTACATTTCTCTTTCTCTAATATCGAGTCATACTCGACGAAGGACTGCAAAGGGTTAAATCTCGTTCTGAACTATTAGGATTGAGTTGATTTTTTTCTTGTTGTAATTTTTCAATATTGAAAAATATATTATAAACTTCATCGAACTTTGTTTACATTTTTCAATATTGTAGAACGATTAACGTTTAAGTGAAACAGAGAATTGTTTACAGTAGATCAATCGTTACTGCATGTAACAGAGGAAGAATTAAAATCGATTGAATAGAGTTGCCGAGATAAAAACTCTATGTTCTTTCATGAGAATGAATGAACATGAAAATTGGAAATTTTAGGGTCTTGTATTTTCTAAACAAATTCGATACCAACAGTGTGATGTATGATGTAATTGTCTGCATAGTGTATCACACAATGTATAATTTTGAATAAAATTGATCAATAACACGAAAACCAATTATTTAAATAAATCGTTATTATACATATTCTTTCACATAACCATGCGTCTAGGAGAACTATTACATAAATCCAATAATAAAAATATACTACACATCAAAATTGTTTATAATCTGCTCTCATACTTGCCAAATTCGTACTCAAATCTCATGCTCAAAAAATCTTCTGTAATCAATATAACAAAAATATATAAATGACAATACTGGACTTTGGACAACAATTCTAACTGTTCAGAAGCAAAGACATTGACAAGAGACTAAAATAATTCTCACATCACTAATAAAATTACTACCTAATCGTAATCGTAATATATCCCATTAACTATTAGGTTTTAATAGTACTTTATTTGAAAATGAATAATCTTTCGATACATGACGAAAAATATACAGTGTGTCCTACACCAACCGTCCACCCCTATTAAAATGGCGGAGAGTGATTTTTATAGAAAATTAAAAAATTGTTAGTAACATTCGAGTACGCTCTATCGAATGGTGGTAGTTATTTGCGGTACTAACTAAAATTTTTTAGTTTTCAATAAAAATCTACCATTTTAATAGGGGTGGATGGGTGGTCTAAGACACCCTGTATACGATCCGATTTAAACCTCACTTGATGGTGACTGGGTGTGGGGTGACCCACAACATTCGTGTAAACGATTAACATTTTGTCTCTGGGTCACGCGAGACCCAGTCGCCGGCATATACGACCTGCCATGCGAGGATTAAAGAACCAAATAGACCCAAAATTTTGAAACGTCTACACATACTCACACACAAAAAAATTGATAATATATCATTTTGCCCTTCCTGGAAGCATGCAGCAGTTCTATTAAAAAAGTTTTGATTAATGGCGAAGCCGTGGTGGAGGGGTGGGGGAATAGCGTCGTAGAAGGGGAAGTGGGGATACGTAGTGGGGATACAAGTCTTAATATGGCGACTTTGCGCTACTCAACGATAATAGTGAATATCAACTTTTTTTATTATGTAGTCTTAAATTGCATACTGAAATGTGTCCGGGAAAATTAATATAAAATTTTGGAAGTGTCTTAGCATGATACTGAGTGAAGACTGCAGCAAGTTGATGAGAGGAGGGAGCACGAATTAAGGGGAAAAAATTACCCTCTGCGCTTCAACTTGTTATATATACAATATATGTATATGTTCCCATTGAAGATTTTGAAATAATTCCTTCTCCCACCTCTAGGGGTTGGTGGTGGGTGGTCGAGTTTGATATGATTGGATGTCCCCCTTCGAGACGAACAACTTTCATTACCCCCTTTTTTTGATCCGATGCATAGTTCTCGAGATATTTCAATGTCTTCAGATAAATCGTCCACCCTGTACGAGTTGAAGCGCGTCACGTGACCGAGCGAAGGGGTGGGTGAATAGTGTCGGAGAAGGGGAAGGTAGAGTGGGGGGACAATGTAATCTGGCTACTCTGGGTTGAACACATAATTGAAAAGTTGAGAATTGCAAGCTACGTAAATCAATCTGGACAACAATGGAAAAAGCAGGGTATATCGCAGAGAGACGAACAAAGCAGAATTCTGGCAGCGTGGTGGATCGACCAAAAGCAAAAACCATTCGCGATGCTAATCTGGAGTAGATCGAGAAGATCGCAGATGGGACATGCGCTCAGGGCAAACAATAAAGACGAACGGGAATACGTACGTTCTTTTTGCTCGTTAAAGCGGCGTCCCCGAACGGATTACGCCGCCTCTTACACACAGAGAGATAGAAACACATATCAATCGGGTGTCTTCTATTTGCCGAATCAAACCACTCCGCGCCCCCTTTCCCGGGTCCACGGGTTCGCACAGTATGGTCCGTGGGGAGCTCTTTTATGGAGCTCGCTGCGACTGATGCTCTCCAAATAGTTTGGACGGCGATCCGAGCCGATAACGCCGGGAACCGAATCGAATGGAGGTCAGAGCCCACCTTCAAAATCGAGCTTGTTTCGAAAATTCATTGCCAGTTGCAACAGACAAAGTGTACCACTCTCCTTCTTTTTTTCCCCCTCTGCCGAGCGGCTGCCCGGGCATCTAACGGGTGTCCGGAAAATTCCTGGCGGACAATTTCGCACTACACAATCATTATTATGTACTACGAGTATTTGTAAATTTATTTAACCCTTTCCACTCGGAGCTGTTTTGTCTCGAAAATTAAACATTTCTTCCTAGCTAGTATAATTCCATTCTACGTTTATGATTTCTTTCATTTTATGGATATGAAATTGATACAATACCTCATACAATACTCAACTGTTTAAGTAGTAATTGATTAGCTACCAACAGAGTAGGGCACAAATCAACTAATAGTTTAAAAATGACTAATAGTCTGATTGATTGTTAGTCATAGCAAAATAGTCATTGGTTAAACTTTTTAATTAGTTGGTCATAACTACATAGCAATAGTTAGTCACATCTCTAAGTAATAGTTAGTTACTGCTTATTAGTTATGATTAATCATTAGTTAGTTTAAATGATCAATTATCAGTCACTATTGTGCTATTAACATACATTTGCAGTGACCAAACAAAATGTAAATTTAAATTCATCATGTTATTATTACTCTATTTATAACGGTTTATAAAAATTCTTTGCAATCTATTTTCTTCATAAAAATAAAATAATTTGTTTATGAAATACACAGGAACTTTTTCTTATACAATGTTTGATTAACCTTATCAATTGAACATGTACTATTTGAATGAATTTTTAGTTTGGAAAATACTAGACTGATCGAGTCGATTCTTTCTTTATTACAAACAACATGGTCCGATCTATCGAATAACAATTTTTGTTTCGCTGGAAAATAATTTTGTAACGTTTTTTAACCCTGACTAATATAGTTTGAGGAAAGTAAATTTCCCTCCACAAAAATCAAGATTTATTTTTTAATAAAAAATGGTTAGTAATAGAATAATTTTTTTCGATTGTAACAAAAAAAAATCATCCCGATCCAACCACTTTTTCTCAAAATAAAAATACTTTTCAAAGGAACGTGTAAACATTACATAATGCACAGGTTTATATTCCATAAATAAATTTAATACGAATTATCTGATGACATAAACTCCCCCTAATTTTCCATATTCTACCCCCTCTACATTGTACATTATTTTACCCACAATTCCTGTTATTGTTGATTCCTTGAAAAACTGCTCAAATGACTCGTATTTATATTTGTTTATCGAAAGTGACTCGACTATGAAAAAATGTTTCAGGTCTGTCGTACTATAAATCTGGAACATACAACAATTTTTTTATCAGCTTATGGTTAGTGGTTCACTGTTAGAAATGTGTGTTTGGGAGGTATACTTACGTAGACGCTGGAAAATCGACCGTCACACACTCGCGGCACGATTAATCACTTTTCGCCGAGAATAAAAAGAAGAGAATGATATAATTTGCGGCGTAATCGATTAGTCGCCAGCCGCCCGAACCAGCTGGAGACCGTTGATGCGGGGTGATGCACGCTGCACCACATCACGAGCACCCGATGCAAACAGTGCACTCGAAAATCGCAATCGAATGACAAAATTCCAAGTCAATTTCAAATGAGTACTTCGGCAAATTCCTTCGTGTTTAATTTGGTCCTTCGAGTGCTTAGATGCAAGCTGCGAAATTAATTGCATACAAAAATTGCAATTTTCCAAAGTGCATCGAAGTGAACTGAAAAATAGTTTGGACCCAGAGATGTTAATTGCAAACAACAAAGTGCAACATGCATTTTCTCCTAACCCATTTCATTTGTGTTCATCGTAATTCGTAGGATTACTGAATATTGCATAATTCTGTGCAGTCGATGCATCCAGAAGTGCATCAAAGTGCACTGAAAAATATTTCATATTTTTTGATCAGTATGTAATAAAGCAAATCTCAAACTGTATTTTTTGACTTGGATATAAATTGTAGCCTCAGGGATATTTCTTCATATTCTTAAATATTATAAAATTAATTTTCCAATCTAAAAAATATCTTGCGATGGTCTAAGTCTAAACGTTACATACTGACTCTAATGGAAGAGAATTACAAGTATCGCACATTGGATTATGTGTTTTTTTTTCAACGAAAGTAATCAGTCGTGAACAAGGATGCACTTATAAATTTATATCTCGAAAACTATTGTTTCTGCCAGGAAACCTTAGACTTTAGACCATAGTAAACAATTTCTGTTCATCAAAAATTTGGTTTTATAATATCGCAAATAATAAGCAGACTTCTATTTTGTAAATTTTCCCTTCAGATATGTTTATTTATAATATATTATTTATTTATAATTATTTATAATTTATAAATTATATATAATAGCCAATATCATATCGATTGTAAAAAAAAGATTCGACCCAATCGGACAAATACTTTCTCACATGAAAATTCATAAATCCAGTTCTTTGAATTTTGCAAGTGCTTGCTCGTTTCACGACGCAGAAGTACTACTTATGAATTTTTATCTGAAAAGTTATTAATCTGATTGAGTTGGTAGAATTTTATTAAAATATAGAATGCTTGGAAAATCATAAAGGATTTTTTGTTTGTCGAGAAATTGGGTTTTCAGTATTGTAAACTTCATTTTCTGATCTGGGTTAATTAAAGTTCAAGGGGCAAGGTTCTGCTGTTAGAAGATTGCTGATAATAAAGAATTACAGTGTCAAGAGACTGTCGTTAGCAAGTATTATTCAGGTAATCCGTGTGTCTGTTAGTCTACTTCCGTTTCATGGTAATACCGCGATAATTGTGAAGTTTTCTGTGAAGCTTAAGCGTTTTATTGGGAAAACTTCACGCGAAAGATAAGTACTTCGTTTTTCCCGCGACGACGTTATTATCATGGGACTTTAATATAAATTTAATTAGTTGTTTACAAGTTTCGTTATAAGGAAATATGGCTCCTCAACTTCTGACGCTTTCGTTCTGATTTTGCAATGTTGCAATCGCTCGATTAGCATCAAACGTTTATTACATTAAATTTTAAATACATATACACAAAATTGTAGCTATCACTTGGTTCCCATTAAACTCTAATCAAAATTGATAATTCTCGTTCCAAATGAATTATAAAAATTGAAATATTAAAAAATGAAGGATTCCTCTGGATAGGTGGACATTTGTAAAAGAAACTTGTCGCAAAATTTTAACGGATGAACATTACTTTTCACACACCTTGCACCTACATAAAAATGTCTTTGCAATGTAGCAATAAATTGATTAGCATTAATTACCGATAAATAATCATGATTCTAATTCCTATTCAACTATGAAAATTGAAATGTCAAATTTGGAATATAATAATTAGAATACAAAAATTTCACTATACACAATATCAACATAACATCAGAAACATAAAGAATTGAAATTATATTTCATATAATTATTGAGTGTAAGAGTTAAATAGAAAAATTTAGCTACATATAAATAAAATCAACGTAAAATCAGGAACATAAAGAATTGATATTACGAATATCAGTAAGAATGTTAAATGCAGAATGTAAAATGCAACAGTAGCCAGAGAAATGTGTTACAAACGAAATCGGAATGCAGTTTGAAGCGACATTAAATGAACATTTTCTGGTACGACATAAGGGAGGTTTTACCGCAACATTATGAAATGCATTTCGGTGTGCAAGAGGCGGTTGGCGAAATGCAAATGACAAGCCGCAATCAAGAGGCAGTCAGTCGATAAAATTGCCGTTTCAAGACGGGTCTCGCGGTCCGGGTTTACAAGCGATCGAACCCCGTAAATGCGGAATTAGAGGGGACGTTGGGGTCGCATGTCGTCGGATAGCCCCCGACTATAGTTTCTAGGCGCCATTCCCGTGCTCCCCGGGGACATGGCCATGGGGAGTGGCCACCTTTAAAACGTCAAGGAGCCCAGGTGGTCCCGAGCTATATCGCGCTAACTCAATCAATGCGCTATTCCTTTCGCGGCATCAGCGTTTCTTATCTGACGTCACTTTCTCGGCCGGGGATTCGAATCGAGATTAAACGTGCAGGTGCGGGAAACGAGGATCAAATTTGCCGAATCTATGCACTCGACTGCGAGAATAATTCCTCTATTTCGGCGTCGAACATAGACAAGGATAGCAGCCGAACAAAACTTACAATAATAATTTAGTGACGTAATTATTTTTTATTTTTAACGATTCTTTTTACGGGACCTTAATCAACGCAAGCGTTATATTTTTCCGATTCAAATGAGTATCAACACCATACAAATCGGAGCTTGTTTGCTCGTTTAATCCGCGAAACAGTAAAATCTCGACTACCCGAACTGACCAGCGAAACATCAGCTGTTGGGTCTTTAAACAGTAAAGCAGTTTAGATTTGAATTATGAAAGTTATTAGTTCACATATGAACAAGGTTGCATGGCTTTTTATCTGAAAAATATTTATTTGTTTAAGAAACTTTTACAAATTATTGCTACGCAGAATGATATCCAATGGACAGTACTACAGGATGTCCCAGTTTTTTCCGGCCAAACTTTGCCATCGTGTTCTACACGCAAAAGTAAGAAAAAAACTGTTCTATAAACATATGCTCTTAAATGTTTTATTCAGGAGTTATAAGTAATAATATCTTTTCTTGTTTATGTTCATGTAATGTTTTTATGTAAACTATGTAAACTATGTAAAAACACAAGAGTTTATGTAAACACAAATAGAGATATTCATAATACGTTCGTTCGCCGTGTCGACGAAGTGCCAGTTCATTATCATTTTCTATTATTAGTTATAACTCCTTAATAAAACATTTAACAGCATATGTTCATATAACTTTTTTTTTCTTATTTTTGCATGGCAGCGTTTACACGCTGGCAAAGTTTGGCCGGAAAAACTGGGACACCCTGTATAACAATACTTATTGTAGTTAAATTGTCATTGCTTCACGTACTAGAATTGAGATGTCGGTTCGGATAATCGACACTCTACTGAATCGTGAATGAAACAAGCAAAATATGATTCGCACTTTACCGTATTTGGACTCATTTTAATCAAAAGAAATTCGCAAATGTGTTGCTAAAGGTTTCATGAATTATAATGAAAATTAAAAGAGCTTTGTCATTGTATTAGTACAGGTGCAAAAGCAGTCTGCACTAAACAATTTTTATTTTGGAAACTATTTATCCGATCGATTTGATTCTTTTTTTTTGTCTGAAAGAAGATACTTTCCTTCGTTAAACTATGAATTTTGTTATACTAAAAAATATAATCTAATTAACAGTAGTTCTGGCAGATATTTCAGAATTATTTCCACAGTCCGCTGAAGATTCACAGCATCTTCCTTGGCTGACTAAAATTGACGAGGTCGATAAATAATTATGAAAATAGTGGTTTGTGCGTGGGTCGCCGGGGGCCGGGCGTTAATAGTGAAATCGGCCATAGCTCGCCGGGGGAGTGAATTTTTAATGGGGCGCGAAAACAGACGTGCGATTCCAAGATTAAGGTAATTAAAATCCAATTAATAATTTAATCAACGGCGGCACGGTCCCGGGCTGAAAAGGTGGTGAGAAACGGGGAAGGCGTTGCGTCGTCACCGCCGCCTCCGCCGCCTCCGCCGCCGCGGATCTTTGCAGGCGGAACCGGAATACACGTACTTGACGCGTGACGAGATAATTCCTTGGGGATTTTGGGAAAAGTTTCTCGTGTTGGTGCGGGGAGGGGGGGGGGCGATGGGGCGGAGTGGGGGAACATTTTAACAAAAAGTTATGCCCGGCCCAATTAAATCAACCGACGGGTCCAATTCAATCCCGACCAGACCCCGGCTATAATTAAATCTCCGGCGAATTAGCGAAAGATTTCGGCTCGACTCCAGTAAATTTCAGTTGAAATTAAATTTTTGACGAGTCAACAAAACTTTTCTCATCTCCGCCCTCCGGCCGCATTCTGCCGCTTCCGTTCTCGCTTTCCGCCGTGTTACACTGTCCCCGTCCCTGGCTCACCTGGCCACGTGTGCAGCCCGAAAAACTTTGCCAGGAATCATACGAATACACAGTATATCAAAGCGCCCTATGGTAAAATATACAATACACTCGTTCCTATTGATTCCGTTCCGTCCAACTGCACGCAACACTGACGACGGAAGTCCTTCATGCCCGAAAACGATTTTTATGAAATTTTTTTTCCTCCTCTCAAATCGTCTACGTTCTTCTGTTTTTTATGACCAAATGGCAGGTGAATTTTTATCGTTCCCGTTACACTCGAATTTTCATCAATCCTTTCACGTATTTGTACTTGTCAGTTTTCGTGCCAATTTCTGCGTACTATAGTTTTAGAATTATATACTAACATTATGAAAAATGTTTCTTTTGTCATTATCGAATGAAAGTAGAAATTTGATATTACTTTTTGCATCATGATAGTCATTATTTTTAATTACAATTTTTTCGTAAAACAGTTTTAGTACCGTACCATACATTCGTCAATAATATTATGAAAAAATTTATAACATTTCTTTATTTGCCCAATAGTCAATGGGAATTTAAAGTATTTATCAATAATTTTTCAGAATCATCTCAGTAATGACAGTTTGAAAGATTGTCACATCTTAAAGTGGTGATTATTGACGAATCAAGTCTTACAGGTATGAAATAACGGCTGTGAATCACGTTCTAGTGTATGTTTTGTTAATCAGCAATGAAACAACGGATCGCCGAGGCTCGTGGATCAGTAATTAATCGTGGGCCACACGTAGTACTACGTCCTCGGACGAGCACCAGCTATAGATCACGGGGTACCGCGTGTTTTGTTAATTAGAGATGAATCACCACCGGCATACATCATTCGTTAACGGGTCTGAGTTATGCAACCAGTGAACCTCCATTTTTCCTCGGTATTGTTCAACCATTTTTCACGCCGTCGTGAACATGACACTTCAAACTCGTCACTCGAAGGACCAAATTCTAGGAAAAACCACAAAAAGTACATAGTTGTTTTTTCTGCATTGTTGAAATCAACACATTTCTCGCCAATCAAGTTACATGGGTCAATAGACCACTCCAAAATGCACAATTTATCTCTGTACAAAATTTCTCTATCTTTTATAATTGCCGAGATACGTATGTCAATCTTTCAGTACTAGGCAAAAAAATGCTATAGTACGTGTCATATATTACATCGAATATCTCGATGGCTATTACAGATAGAACATTTTTGATAACGGGATAAATCGTGCAGTTTCAAACGAGGAATATATTCGTGTAAACCGATTGGTAAACAATCCATTTGTTTAAACAATGAAATAAAAAGTACACTTATTTCCCGACGAAAGTGTTAAATATTGTTGTGGAAACTATTGTATCATAGAGAATGTTTCTGGATTTTTTCTTCGGGACCCGAAATCGAATTTCAACGGACCCGGTGTCCCTTGCGGTGTAGCAAAAGCGAAACGAGTTTCATCGCTGGCAAGCGAGCAAATTGCTCGCCGAAAAACCTCGTTTCGTTGTCCTGGAAAATTCAGTTACTCACCGAGCGCGGCCCAGTGACGTTAACGTAAAGCTTCGCTGATGAATACGGTCGCCTTACTCACCTGGAAAACAGAAAGGGAAAAGAACGAAATAAAGCAACGTGAACAAACGAATGTTTAGCGACCGGCAATTGCGAAGACGGGCCGCGATGGAATTCATTTGACAAAACTGGAACGATTTAATGGTGTTCCGGCCCGTGCACGCGATTGCGATATTGAAATACTTTCCTCGAGGGTGCACGTGTCTGGGTGTCGCATTTTTAACGGATGCATTTCAATATTGCGACAGCGTTTTATTTCGATGGATGCATGCGAAAATAATAATTTTTCCTTTTCATAGAATTCCCGATGCTCGGAGCCATGTAAAAAGTTAACACTATTCTTGTTTAATCCGTCTACTAGCAACTTTGCTCATTGATTGCGTGTATTGTTTAAACAATAGAATATCTTGGAAAATAACTTACGCTGACAAATTCATCGTCTTAAGACACACAATTTATCTCTGTTCAAAATCTGTGTATATTTCGTAGTTCTAAAGATAACACACTATAACTGTTCAGCATTCGGCAAGAAAAAGTGCTATAGGATGTGTCATTCATTTGGTGAAATATCTCAACATCTGTTACAGATAGAAAAATTTTGTAAACAGGTAAATCGTGTATTTTTTAGCAATGAATCCAACGACCTGATCAGATTTCCAAAGACACGGTGTCTTTGGAAACATCGCGGAGCGTATACACACCTAATGAAATTTCGCGGTCGGAATCAGCATATCGGTATAATCGCGCAAAACAATGACAAAGGGCGTGGTCCCCGCAACGAAACTCCGTAGTGTATCAGATCTCGCACCTGCTACAGTCACGCATACACACCGAGCCAGAGACAGAGGCGACCGCGACGCGTGTGTACGTACCATTACGCAATTCGTCGTAAGGTATTGACACAACGGCAAAATACATAATCTCCTGGCACGAACTTAGCTCGAGCGTTGCCAGATATTCAGGCGTGAGTCAATATTTGCGAACATCCTGGAATTTCTCCGGCAGCGCCCGGTACATAGCCTGGCCTGGCCGAATAGGTACGTGAGTGCGCACTCACTTTGTCAGGTGTACATATCACAGCGAACGATGTCCTGTGAACTGTGTAAGACGATCAGGTTGGGATTTAACCGACTACGTTTCCGGGGATACTGAATGGATTGAGCCGATCGATGCGCCGCTGTTCGTATCCTGATCAACCGACGCCGCGCCGCGCCGCGCCGCGCCGCGCCGCGCCGCGCCGTTCCCTTAACCGTCGATCCCGATACGCTTCAACTGCCCCACTAACCGATTTAATACCGGTGCGAATCCCAACCGGCACGTACCACCGAAAATTCTTCGAAATCTTCCCACCCCTACACCAGACATTTCAATCCGTATCGGGTTCGGTTCTTATTACCCCTTGTAACTACCCCCCATGGCAGAATGATTTCGATCGGACGCATTCATACCGATTTTCCAGAAAATATTCATAATTTAGAAGACTAAAATATTACTTTATCGACTTGAAACTGATGGGAAATTAAAAGGGGTTTATCGAAGAATGAAAAACAACAAAATAACATAAGCTTCCATTTATTATGCCAAAGAAACGAGAAAATAAACAAAAAGTTTCCGATTAATACAACTGCTGGAAGAAAGTTTCCGATTCGATTTACACTGTCCAACACGAAATTTGTTCAACAATTACTGTTGGGTGATTCGTATAGAGTTGTTTGCGCTGATTCTGAATCAGCCCTTCATTTTTCCCCTAGACGCACAGTTTTTAAGAAACTTAATTTGAAAAGGAAAATATATTTTTTAATTTTAAACAAATATTCTGATTAAATTATAAAAGATATTCTATTGTTCTTTGCAGCAATAGATTCTATAGACTTTTCCGAATACAGTTGATATCAAATACTAATACATTACAATTATTGTTTGAACATGTTCAAACATGTTTAAACAAGACAGAGGGACACCGCTTTTGCACCAATTCTTGATAATATTTTTCAATTTATAGAAAAAAATACGGATCTAGAGGAAAATCAAACTTTACCACGCGATAAACCAGACTTTTATCTTGAGAAACTACCCTTTCAACTTTCCAACTTGGACGTTTTTTTGGATCGGGAAAGCAAAATATCTTTGCTGGACACAGAGTGCTACCATTGGCGCTCACCGCTAGAACGGATTTTCTACGGCATACGGCAGCGCACTGTGGGCTATTTGCCCGAAAAAGGGAATAACATATGGTAGCGTTATTTATAGGCTCAGGGTGATAAAAAAAAAGTAGGTCGTTGGATTCGCCTAGACTCCAGCTATGACATTATAAAATAAAAAATGTACTTTGACATTTAAAAAATCAAAATAATTTTTATTTTCTGTCGAAAAAAATTTTTTTTCTAAATTTAAAATATATAATTGTATACACGTTTCAATACTGTTCAGCTTTTATTCGAATCATTTTTTTGTCAGATTATCCGAACTCTTGAAAAGTAGTAATAATGGAATGCTTTGATTACGATGGACAGATTTATATTTTATATTTGGAAAAATTTTTTTTTCGACAAAAAAAAAACAATTATTTTGATTATTTAAATGTCAAAGTACATTTTTTATCTCATAACGCCATAGCTGCCGTCGTGACGAATGCAACGATCTACTTTTTTATGACCTAGCCTAGCACAACTCAGATATGCAATATTACTATGTTCGGATGACCAGAAAGACCAAAAATGATAGAGTACCTTAGCGCGAAGGGCAGCGCACAAGAGTAAAGTGCCCTTTATATCGTTGTGCTGGAGAAATTAAATGTTGTGCTGTTTGGTTAACTTTTTCTTACTTTAACGTTAATTACATGTCGAAATCGATTTTTCACTATAACTTGTTTATTTATAATTTTTTTTAAATAATACTTTAGCACAATCTTAACACAACCTAGCACAACTTAGCACAATTGAGAAAATTGAAAAAAATTAAAAGTGGGGGGCTACTCAAAAAATCGATTTTTTCAATTTTTCATCTTATTTTTCATATTATAGTTATAATATTCGAGCACAATATAGCACAAACATAGCACAATTCAGCACAACTGTTGAAATTGTTTAATTTAACAAGTGGGGGGCTAACTTCTAACAGGCAGTTGTTCACCCCTATTTCACCATTATTTCAAAACTTAAAGACCACACACATTAAGTAGGTCGTTGGATTCGTCTTGGCGTCAGCTATAACATTATTTAATGAAAAATATATAGTTATAAATAAACAGTCAAAGTGACCACAATTTAAAAAAAAAAATAATTCTTTAAACTTTTGTATTGAGATTTGTAGAATACAGATTACTGATTACCTTTTGTAGGAAACATTTTTTTGTTACACTACCGGAAATGTCTGAAAACTGGCTGCTCAGATTTTCAAACACGAGTAAACCATAATTTTTGAATGAATTAAGTTTATTACGTTTAATGAAATAACAAAAATGTATTATTACTGTCTTATTTACAGAATTACAAATATTCAAACAAGATTAAGCACTATATTTTACAAAGTTACTGACTATAACGTTTTTTAGCTTATTATTGTGTTTATCTATTAATAAACAAAAATCTATACTATAATTTCTCTTAATGAAGGTAAAATACAGGTTTTCAATATGGAAAAACTGCTGTGATGCTATACTGCGTTGCTGTTGCTACGATCTCTCAAATACAAATGATTCAACTGAGCTGGCAAAATATTCGAACGTTTATTAATGTTCGAATAATATAAAAAATTCGTAAGATAGGTCGGGGTTAGGTCTTTACACTCTTAAGAGCCGCTGAGTGGTTGTCATGCGTCTCGTGCAACCCGACCCGCCGCGCCGCAGAATTCCGTGTCACGCGACTCTTTAAACCATCATAATTTCCAAACTGGGGGGAATTGGGACGAGAACTTTGCAGGATCTTTTCGAGACGACGTTGCTGAAAATGTTTCACTTTGTTAGAGCCTCTGCTTTTCCCTGCTTTTTAACTTATTCCGTGTCAAAGGTGAAAGACTTGGACGATTTTCCCTAGTCGACTAAGCATTCTTTTTAAAGTAATAACTTATGAATATTAACGTTTAGTTCCTGGGGCGTTCTCAACATACGGATAGATTACACTGTCCAACAAATTTAATCTTTTTTTATGTTTCCATATAACTGTTGGGTGTATCTTATAGAGTTTTTCGCACTGATTCCGAATCTGGCCTTAATTTTTCTCCTACACGCACAGTTTTTGAAAAACATGACATTGAAAAAAAACCCATTTTTCAACTACAAAAATATGTAATAGTATAGTGTGGGAATAAATTGTTTTTTTCTTGCAAAAGGTCTTTTTAATATGAAATATACTTACTATGAACAAGAGACTAAGATTAAAAAAATATATAAAATAATTTATACAGAATAAATATAGTGAGTATAGTAATAAATAATAAATATTATAACAATATAATAACATTTAAATAAGCTAGTATAATTATGCGCTTTTAACCACTGCATCGCGCATCGCCGTTACGCGGCGCAGCGCCGTATCCCAACGAACGACTTATTTTTTCAGATAAATTCTCCGTCTTTAATGATTGTTTCAACATCTTTAAACATTCATAATGTATTACTATCGGATATCACTGTATTCAGGAAAGTCTACAGAATCTTTTGATGTAAAGAACAATTCAATATCTATTATAATAACATCACAGTAATTGTTTAAAGTTGAAAAATGGGTTTTTCTTCAATGTCATGTTTTTCAAAAACTATGCGTGTAGGAGAAAAATTAAGGCCAGATTCGGAATCAGCGCGAAAAACTCTACAAGATACACCCAACAGTTATATGGAAACATTTTTACTGTTGGACAGTGTTATTCATAAAAACAATTTGGGCACTAAATCTTCAGATGATTTTTCAGGACATCGTTATGAAGAAATGTAATTTTTTCGTTGATACATCGTATCTGAAAAAGTTTGATCTTTGAACGCTTATATTGTAACGAGAGTTTTTAATAACTTTAATTAATATTATCGTTTTCGAATGTAATGGACATTTAAGAATCACTACGCATTCGTTAAAAAGCGATATAAGGACGTCGATTTTTAGCTCATGAGCTACCGAGCCATTCTGGCCCACTGTTCGCCGCGCCGTATCTCGTCGTATGTGGCAACACATGTAGTGCGAAGACATATTGCTTTCTGGTTAACAAAAAAACGTCGACGTTGCTAACGTCAAAAGGTGGATTTTCAAGATAAAAGTCTGCTCTAGCGCGTGATATAGTTCGATTTTTCGCTGGACTCTTACTTTTTAAGATAAACTGAAAAATACCCGCAGAAATTGGTGTAAAAATGGTGTCTCTCCATTCTCCATCTTTAAGGATTGTTTAAGCATGTTTAAATATACATAGTGTATTAATATTGTGATATCACTGTATTCGGGGAAGTCTACAGAATCTATTGCTGCAAAGAACAATGCAATATCTTTTATAATAACATCACAATATTCGTTTAAAATTGAAAAATATATATCCTTTTTCAAATTAAGTTTCTTAAAAACTGTGCGTCTAGGGGAATAATTAAGGGCAGATTCGTAATCAGCGCGAAAAACTGTAGAATCAGAAATTTTTTCTTTCTTCCAGCAGTTCTATCAATCGGAAACTTTTTTCCGTATAACATTTTGTTTATCTTCTCGTTTCTTTGTTATAATAAATGGATGCTTATGTTATTTTGTTGTTTTCATTCTTCGATAAGCCCCTTTTCATTTCCCATCAGTTTTAAGTCCATAAAGTAATATTTTATACTTCTACATTGTGAATGTTTTCTCGAAAATCGGTATCAATGGCTCCGATCGGAAACATTGTTCCACGGAGTGTATAACCAGAGTAACCCGGTTAACCCGGTTATGCGTCGCGTCGGTTTCTGTAGGCTACGGACTGCTCAGAGTTTAGAAAAATTCGCAGTTGTTCCTACTTTGTAGGTACGACGACTGATGATCAATTGAAGCGACATTATCCTTTGAAAAAATGGCATCGAGGCCTTTGTTTCGGCGTTATTAATGAAAAACTCAGATCAATCAACTGCGCACGGCTAAATACAGCGAACGGAGTCCGACTCTGAGACAGGTCCCGCTTAGCGTAAAGTCGCCGTTGGCCGAGCTAGAATCAATCCTAATGTAGCCGCGCTGTAATTGGTCCGTGCTTCTCCTTATTAACTCCTAAACAAAGCCGCGCAAGCCATTTTTGCAAAGGAAAATGTCGCTTCAAAAGATCTCAGGAATCTTCCATTTCCGGATGTTGAAGGAATTCTGAGACATCCTGTAGATTACAGAGAATGCTAGAAAGAATAAATATATTCTTCTATCGATCGTATTTGTTGTTAATATAGAACGGTTAATGTTTTCGGCGCAAGGTTCGATCGTTTGTTACTTTATTCTATAAAGTAATATTTCAGATTACCAAGTTCAATTTTCAACGTTTCGATCATCGTTTGGATCATTATCAAGATTAATTAGAATTGCGTCTGTAAAATATTATGCAATTTTCAAAATACTTGATGCCCACTTGCTTTGTGATGAAATTAAATCCTAATTAAAAAAGGGGGAGTTTTTCATTAGGAAAACTTCCTTTTCGTTGCTGATATTAATTCAAATGTTAAAGCAACAAAAAGTCACTGTACCCTTCAATACGAGTCTACGTAGAAAGATTGTCATCAGATTTTTATTCACAAAGTTCAATTTTGAACTTAAAATTTTTTCGAGAAAGGTTAGTCTTCACTTTACTGGTCAGTATCTAGCACAAAAGTGATCGTGGAAAAAGGAGCTTGGGGCCTTTAAAAGTAGGAGACTCACCCTTTGAAACGAGTCTAGAAAGAATGTTATCAGACTTTTTTTCACGAAGTTACCGCGAGTTGAATTTTTCAAGACGTTGAAATTTTAGAATTTTTGGTGAAAGCACGGTCTTCACTCCACCGACTAGTAGCTCCTACAAAAGTGGTGATAAAGAAAGGAATTCAGGTATGTTAAAAGTAGAAAATTCGCCCTATAAAATGAGTCTAAAAAGATTGTTATCAGACCTTCGTTCACGAAGTTACTGCAGGTTGAATTTTTCAAGACGTTTAAATTTGACATTTTTGGTTGAAAGTGGTTCTACGAGAGAAGGAACACGAGGACGTTAAGAATAGAAGTTTGATCCCTTAAAATCAGTCTAGACACATTGTTATGAGACTTTATTTTCACGAGGTTGAATTTCTCGAGACTTTTCCGTTTTGCAATTTTAGAAGAAGAAAAAAAAAACAAGAAAATAGGAACGTTTAGAAAACTCCAAAAAAAAAAAAAAAACATGATTCCAGCTATTTCGGAACGGCATGTATTGGCACGGCTGTGTAAGTTCGATTTGCAAGTCGCGCGACAAACGTACGTTGGCAGCGTCATCTCGCTCGTTTTTCCTTGCGAGGGGCGATAACGTCGCCGCGCCGCGCCGTAAGAAATTCGCGCGAAGCCCGCGTTCTCATCAATATGCCGAGGCAATCGCTTCCCCTTCGATCACTCGCTCGACCTGCGCTGATTTTCCCGGCGCGTATTTTCGAGCCGCATTTCCAAGGAGCCCCGTATTTTCGAGGCGTAGGTTGCCGCGAATACTTTGCATGCGATCGATGAGTACGTGGCCGGGTCACTCGAGGTGCCCGTATGGTCAGCAAGGTCAGGGTCGAATTACGGACGTCAATTCCTCCGGGATGCAACCCCGGGACGAGCTATCTTAAAAATCGACTGCCGAATACACAATAGAAAAATCGAACAACCACTCCGGTCGGAATATTCAATCGAATCGTTCAATGTACTGTTTAAACGAATAAACATTTCGCAAAACTACGAACACGGAGGAATTCCTCGTTCAAAAATGAGCAATTTGTGTCGGTACAGAAGTCTTGTATCTCTAGCAGTTCTCGAGATATTTCACCAAATGTGTGACACACGCTATAGAACTTTCTTGCTTATCGCTTGAAGATTGACATATGTATACATGGTTATAGATTGGTTCTCGAGAACCAACTAAGGTACAAACATATCGTACAGAGATGAATTGCGTGCTTTTCAACGACGAATTTATTCGTCAAAGTGGATTAGTAAAAAATCCATTTGTTTAAATATAATATAAATTAAAAAGATGTACTGACGTCTGAAGGTTGCTCGCATGATGCGGGGTTTCTTTGGGTGGCAGTGGAGTTGTAAAAACGACAGTTACACGGACCTCGCCTTAAGGCACGACGTCGGATGGAAATTGCGTCGTCATCGTTTCTTTTTCTAATTTTAACTATAGAAAAAGTGGACCGTGCAGCCCTTAAGTAAAGAGAAACATTAATCTAAGCGAGGGATTGGTAGTTGGTTCGAGGGCAAGCGCGAAGAGTGTCAGCTGTGAGTGACACAGCTTCGGCTGCCCCTTTCCACCAGCATTCCTGTCAACCCCCTTCACCTTCACGCTATGCAACATCTCCAAG
The DNA here is from genome assembly GCA_916610235.2 of Lasioglossum morio. Classification (NCBI taxonomy): domain Eukaryota; kingdom Metazoa; phylum Arthropoda; class Insecta; order Hymenoptera; family Halictidae; genus Lasioglossum; species Lasioglossum morio. The sequence goes on along the minus strand of OU744329.1, from coordinate 943,107 downwards.
TACAACTCCGCCCCATTTTTCGCGACTTCTTCTTCCTCGGGATACGCTGCTCTTTAAAAACCCCTGGGCTCGAGACGCACGGTTGGAGGGTGTTTTTTTGCCGGTGACATGTTCCTCTGAACTTTTACGATTCCTGTTTCATCACTTTTGCACTTGGAAATGCATGCATTAAGGACTGAAAATCAAATCTCTCTTCGCGGAATTTATCGTTTAATTAGAAAACCTCAAAACCACGTGTCGTCAAATGCATAGATTTCCAATTATATTAATTCCAATTACGTTAATGTTCGTTTACCTACGAATTTTTATCTCGAAAACTAGTTGTCGGATCGGCATAATTCTTTGTTCGTTATAACGTGCAAAAGTTTGGCTGATCATAAACAATTTTTATTCATTGAAAAGTTCATTTTATAACGTTGCAAATTATAACCAAATTTCTATGTTGTGAATTTTCTCTCGAGGGACATCTGTTTATATTTTTTTAATAGAAAAACATTAAATATGCAATAAACGAAAATTGATTCTGGTGAACAAAGCCTTACTGATTTAAATAAAAGGAGAATCCATACAACCGGCCGAATAGTTGCCGAGATAAAAATTTATAAGTACCTATAACTGGTTCTTACACGAGGATATAGAACAGGATAAAGAACTATTGCAAAACTCTTAATGGCCTGTAAATTATAAACAAATCCGTAAACAGAAAAGTGATGACTTAAACAATCCCTAATTTTGTTTGTGTGTATTTTATGACACAGTATTTAATTTTAATCGAAATTCCCGACGTCGGCGTCCAAAATAGCAGAACTCATTAAGTAGTTAAGGTTGTTCTAATGTCAGACAAGTAACGCACTTGTGCTTTTTGTCATTCTACGATAAATCGATCTTTTTGCTGCCAACATCAGGGATATCGATCAACACTAAGTAGTTTATGATGTAGCTGGGGGTTTTATAGCACCACTTTGCTAATTTCAAAGTATATAAAACAGAGACTCATGACATTTGAAACTTTTGCTCACTTTTAGGAAGTGAAAAGTACTAACCATATTTTTGTACAACCGTATACGCATATGTATAAGTCTTGACGTACAATTACCACCGACAAAAGACGTCGTGAATGCTTGATACAGCGGCGCGGCCTCGATCGTAAAAAATCTGTGACGGTCCAGAAAGAAGAACCAAGGTATCTACCGTGAGAGTATCGCGTAACCCGTTCAAGGATATATCGCGTAAACTCCTAAACGAATAACGTTTTTTTAGTATATTCTTTAAACAAATGTATTGTTTGCAAATCTCTCTACACAGGCATAGTCGCCGTTCAAAACCACACAATACATCTGTGTAAAAATAACAGAATTCAAGATATGAAACGAAATGAACGACACACACTACAGCACTTTTTCATCCAGTTGAGAAATCGTCGAATATCTCGAAAACTATTAGAGACACGAAAATTCTGTAAGTAGATGAAACGTGTATTTTTGAACGATGAATTCGCCCGTGTAGATAGTTTTGCAATATATCAATTTCCCGAAACAATAGCCGGAGTTATGATCACCGATTCGACATAGTTTATGAGCGGCTCCGTTGCGTTGGCGCAGGCTCGTTCGTAAAACAAGAAGGACAGGCGTCCACCGCAAAAGCATCATAACCCGGCGAAGAGTTTACCGCGTAATCTCTGCCGATCAAACGTAAAGCAAACACGGCCGATGACAAAAGCCCGGGCGTTGGGACAGCCCTAAAGCAGCCTAGTTTCGGCCGATCCATATTTGTACGGGAAATCCGCACCTGGCTCGTGTTCAGCGGCTGTGCAATCGCGCCGCAGTCAGGATGCACCGGCCATGGCCGTCCTGTTACCGCACTACGGCCATCAGACCTGCCGGATTAACGTTAGCGTTATTTATGAACGTGCTCACTCGTTTTGAATAATATTTTGCGGCTCCGCTCGGCCCTGTGCGCACGCGGTCACGGATTTTTCGCGGGTTCCCGGTCGATACACCGCTGCCCGACGTGCACCAAGGTGCAACCGTGTACCTGCGATCTGTCACCGGTGCATTCCGCACACCCTCCCTCCGCCTCCCGGAAACCCCTGCATTCCACTTTATTGCCCGCCTTTTGCACTAAACTTCACCGATTTCCCATATTTACCTTTCATTCAATATTTTATCTATTTATTTCTACTGATCGGCAACTGTTCAACTGTTCAGACAATTATTTTTATGGAAAATAAAAACGATCGGTATTATATTACGCAAGACAATCTTTTTTTATTATAATCGCAAAAGCTTATTGAAATTAATCAACTGGACCCAACAACGAGTTCCTGAAATTAGTTAAACGTAGGTAAACAGATATTCTAATTTATATACTAATTCGAATTTCGTGATAACCTCAATCCTGCCTAATTATCTGTATGTTATACCGCGGACTCAGTTATTTTGCACGTACAAGCGTAATTCCTATTTAACACTAAACCTGCAGAGACTATATAGAGATCTCTATGCAGAGATATATATATGTTGGGTAGAGTCAATGCGCCCTTTTGCTTCTTTTCTTATGAGGCTGAGTTTTTTCGATGTACGAATGTTCGCGTCTATATTTAGTCTGTGTCAAACCGCCTCTATTGTAACACGTGTATCACTACCTGAATAGATAAGACTATATTAAATATTAAACAGTGCAATACAGTAATATTGTTCTTTGTGATGATAAACTAAGAGTGTAGCTAACAAGCTGCGTGTAATTTTTTTTTTCCCACACTATACAATAATTTCTTATGAAATCATTTTTATTCTTTCAATAATTGTAAAATAAAACATCTGGAACCGGTCATTTTGACCGATGGTGGTAGGTTTACTGTTGACACTAGATTTACGGAGGTCTAGAAATAACTATTTCACATTAGTAATATAAACGTAACAAGAATGTGTCTAAGCTAATTTTTGGCCATTTCTCCAATGGTACATACCCCAAGAAATAAATATGATAAATGATTCCTCAGGGTAGTCTTTACAATCTTAATAATCACATAATTAAGAATATTAGAACATGATTGTCCGGAACCGCTGAAAATATTCCATGTGCCATCTAATAGTGTTGTGCTAAGGTGGTACGGGACCCACCTTTATAAACTGTAGGTCCCGTCGCGAAGGAACCTTAACAAAGAGTTGAGAGCGACGTTAAATAAATATATAAGAAAAAAAAATCCGTCATTGTGACGGTTCCGTAAACCTAGTGTTAAACACGTACTGTTAAACGAAAAGTGATTGAAGGGAATTTTGGACGATTCGGGACCGATCCGATTACGTCAGTTATGCTTGAAACCGAGGGGTTTGTAGGTTAATTCTTTCTTAATCGATCCGCGGGTGCGATTCTGGTTGAAGATAGCGTGCATGCAGGTGTTCCAGTGGCGAAAGTCAACGGTTCCTGCGAAAATTCCCGGAGCGTTACGTAACTCTTCGGCTCGGCCCGGTATTTATATCATAATCCCGCGTTTATGGAGGTTTATACGGTCTATCTTTCGCCCCATTCGGCCGTTCGAATCGGATTTGTACCGTCGATGGGGACATTCCACGCTCCAGCGAATTTCTTTCGCGGCGCGTTCATTTAGACACGCTCACGATCACGCGCGCGCGCGCGCACGCCACCGATAAATCGCCGCTCTAAATTCTCGCGGACGGAGTCATATTGGCAATTTAAGGACCCGATTTCCCCGGGACGCTTTATAACGACCGAAAATTTCGTGGGACGCGTTTCTCACGGGACACACGTATCGATCTCGCTGCGATCTGCGATACGCTCGCTTTTTTCGATGCCAACCTACTTTCCCGCGCTATATTTTCTCCACGCTTGAAAAGAATGAATTCGAAACACGTGCCGCTTCGATCGCGAGAAACTTCAGGCTTTTGAATGATATGCCCGAGACATTTCATACAGGTTTCTAGAGTATATTTGGTTGAGTCACTTTTATTCGAAACATTTTTCGAAACTGCACTCGTGTCAGATGTTATTATACAGTTTTCTGCACTGAGAATAACAAAACTGTGATCGAGACATGTATTAGGTGTAGAAATTAATGTCGGTGCCTTGATAATAACACTCTTGCAATATATATATATTGTGTGTGTGTGTGTGTGTGTGTGTGTGTGTGTGTGTGTGCGTGCGTGCGTGCGTGCGTGCGTGCGTGCGTGCGTGCGTGCGTGCGTGCGTGCGTGCGTGTGTGTGTGGCTGTAAGTCTACTTAAAATAAGTGTGGTCATGAAATAAATAATAAAATTTTATTAGAAAATGTTGTTTATTGTATTTTATGACCGTTCACTGTATGGGAACTTTATACATACACTCAGTAAAATAAGTCTCCGTACACCTTTTAAAAACTAGTAACATTTTTATGATTGTACCAAACGACCTGATTTTTTTATAATCAATTTGAAGCATTGGTGAAATGAAATATGAAATGATATGCAAAAAAGAGTTTCCATAAATTATAATTTACGAGGTTACATGCAAAAATAAAATAGGCTTAATTTCTTAAAACTTTTTTGTTTGGGCCCTTAATGAAAATTTAAAATATATTTTTCGTAGATGTATGTAAATTATACACATGCTGAAAATTTCATCGAAATCGGTTGACGTAGAAAGAAACGACACGTATCGAAAGATGTACGATTCTGTGGATTTTCAGCAGAAACAGATCAAAAGTCGTGTAAAACTATGATTTTCACCAGTTTTAACCGCTTGTAGCTCGTGCGTATGTCAATCGATTTCAATGAAATTTTCATCATGTGTATAATTAACATAGATCTACAAAACATACATTTTGAATTTTCATTGAGGGCCCAAATAAAAAAGTTTCAAAAAATCCCTTTTTTATTTTTGCATGTAACCCTGTAAATTATAATTTTTGGAAAATCTTTTTTGCGTATCATTAGACCATAGATTAGACAGAGACTTACTGCACAGAGCAACTTTTATTCGAAACGTTTATTCAAAAGTGTGCTTTCACCTGAAGTTATTACCTAATTCTATGTTCTTACGTAGTTTTCTGCACTGAGTCAGGAGAATAGTAAAAATGAGATCGAGAAAATTGGTATTGGTTCGTAGAGTACACTGTGCAAAGCAACTTTCGTTTGAAACGTTTTTCGAAACCGTGCTCGTATCGGATTGTTATTTTTCTGCACTATTTTACTGGAATTTGAAATTAACACGAGAATTAATATGAAAAATAAAAAGAACGGATTCGTAGTACGTGACGCTTCGAACGCTTGAAACTTCGGGTTTATTAATGGAATACCGTATAAATTTGATATGATCATATAGCACACACGAACCTAAATAATTTTCACACACAGCAGTTTTCAGAATATCACGCCATTCAAAAGTTATTATGCAATTTTCTGCGCTAATACCTAACGTTCTCTCAACGCTTCGGTGCCGCAACTCGACACGTTGCGTTGTAAATTGCTTGAAAAATTTCGGAAAACGCTTTACGCTAAAAATTAGATATTGTTTAACTGTTCATATTATTGTTAATATCAAATTTTTGAATGTTGTCAAATTGTAAAAAATATTAAAATTTTCATTCAAGATTTAAATAATTCGTCAATGTCCATGCAACAATCAATTTTGTGGTGCAAACAAAATTTCTAAAAAGTAGCATTCGTTGCTAAGATTTGTAATAAAGAGGCTTCCAGCTTTAGAATGAGTCAAGGTAGACCGTTCGACGACTTTTTTCTCGATTTTACAATACATTAAACATCAAGAACTAGTTATCCAAGGTTCTGTCATCCATCAATTTTCATCATTGTTATAAGCAATAATTTTCTAGGACAAACGAAATTTCCAGAGAGGTGGGTAAGTTAGTGGAATTTGAAGTAGGTGCTTCAACCTTTAAAATGAATCTAGCTAGATCATCCTCCGACCCTTCTTCACAAAGTTACACTAGGCTAAACTATTCATTTGCAGAAATGAAGCCATAATTCTCGACGAAAAATTCGGTCGCAAAGGTCGTCTAGGCGCGTTATTAAATCTTCCTCAGTTTCCTTGGCCGCTAGTAGAATAGGAAAACCTATAGTCCGACAAGTGGAATATGAGCTGAATACTTCCACAGTGAATAAACTGTGGATCTTCACAGAAAATCCCAATCATATTTTGTTCTATAAAAATATGATAAAATATGAGTAACTTAATATCTGATTAAAGTTATTAAGAGAAGAATTAAATAGATAATTTGTATTTGCTATAAAAATAAAAACAGTTGTCTGAACTGTTGCCGATCGGTATAAATACATAGACAAAATGTCTCACCAAAGAAAAATATGGGAAATTGCTGAACTTTCGCTGAACAATAAAGAAAAAATCACCTAAATCTTTTTTTTTTACTAATATATTTGGTCCCCTTAGGGTTTCAAATCCATTTACCACTCTCCCCCTCTTCCGCTCACACTAACATCTGACTTCAGCGGGATAGATACGGTACCTCACCTTGACACACCACAGTTTAGATATCACATGAAAACCTTTTTTCTAATGAAAAATATTTCCAAAGGTGCCGGCGGGATTCGAACCTGAGACTACGGTGTTCGTAGTTGCGAGCCTCATCCATTTGAGTCACTGCGCGCTCTTATACAGTGAATTCTCTATAAACGCAACAGCCTCGGGGTAATTCGGTTGCATTTATCGTAGCCGAAATCTGTTTTTGAGCTTCAAAGGCTGAGCTGAACGTAGAGGAGGAAAGCGCGAGTAAAGAGAGGCTCCGCGTCTCTTCCTTTCCCATACGCTGTCCTTCCTTGCGCCCGGAACGTTCTTCGTCAATTAAACCACTAAATACAGTCGTAATTATATCGTGTTTGGTCTTATTTTAATCAGAAAAATGCCACAAATATAATGGTAAAAGTTTCATAAAAAAAAATACGTAATAATAGAAACGATTTTTTAATATTGCTAGGTATTACGTAGTGGTGACGCACGGGACTTTGAATATTACAGAGTGTAGGGGATATTTTTGTCGCGTTTATCGTGTACGGTCTTGTTGCGTTTATAGAGGATTTACTGTAATCACTTGAACCGAGAAAATACTTTCCGAGATAAAAATTGCTAAACAATCTGTAGGTACATATTTGCTAAACAATTTCATTAATAAATAAACGTCGTATTCAGCAAACTGATGAGTTAAATTTGCCCCAATTTTCCATGCACTATACTGCATAATCCTTAACCCTTTGACTACGGCAGACTTTGGCACACATGTTGATTATTCTACAAGGTTATGAAATAAAGTAATGCCAAGGATTCGTAGTACAGAGAATATGAAAACTCGGTATAGAGAGTTTATTAAGAAAAACAAGAATACAAATGAAGCTTCTCGCTCAAGTGCTTCGGTTCGACTGACTTTAGGGTAGAAAAACGTGTTCAGCGTATACCTACAAGACGGTCCTTTTTTTTTATTGGTGGCCGAGGGGTAGGAGAACCCAGCTATAAGGGATAGCGCTGCAGAGGAAACTTAATTTTTAGCTAATATAAATCCGAAATACCAAATTTAACAACACACCGGCCGGCGCACAGTGTGCCAAATGAGCGTTTTAGCTGGACAAAAGTCTAAATCGAGTAGGCTAAAGAAACCGCTAAGTGGCGACGGCATCGGCTGCGTCGGAACGTAAAACGCCGCAACTTCATTGTAACAATTCATATAGTTTTGCAGCGTTTTGCAAGTCGAGTTTGGTATCAAAATAAAGTAGAGGATCTCTACTTTATAATATGTAAAAATCATCACGTTTGGCGACGTTTGGTAGATACTAATTCATTAACGAAGTCGAGTTACATATACGTTTCTGTGGAAAATTAAGTGTCATCTTTGACACTTTATTTACACAAATAGAGAAAAGTTATCGATAATTTGGAATCACTAAAGTTAAAATACATGGTTTGAGATGCTATATACGTCATATAAAGGAATTTTGATACTCCTTAGTAAGTTTTTAGCTCTTTCTAGCGCGCATGGAAATATGGCTATAAATTTATAGGTTAACCGTCCGTCTTTTAGGTGAAGTTTACACGCTCTGTAAACATATAACGAAACAATTTTAAGTTTTAATATTCAAGGGTTTTAATACAGGGTTATTTTAGAATATATTGGCCCAGTTAGTTTTTGTTGATTTGAAAGTGACTTTTGTCCAACTAAAATGCTCATTTGGCACACTGTGCGGCGGCCGGCGGCCGTACGGTACGGTACGAATTTACTCGCGACGTTCACTGGGTACGGCGAAGTTTTTCCTTAGACGCATTTCTGACGAACTATATTAAAATATTCAAAATACTGAGCAATTATAAAATTGTAAAACGGGCGAAACAGGTGAAACAGGCGAAATTACAGTACCAGGAAGCCAACATGTGGCGGACGCCAATAGGCGCCTACAGTACCAGGAAGAAAACATGTTTCGGATGCCAATAGGCGCCAACAATAGTCAAAGGGTTAATTTGCAATATAATTCCGATTATTCCACGTGGCAAACGTCCGCGTCACCCCTCTACCTATTGCCCGTTATTTATTATTCGAGTTTCTGTTCGTCCCAGCTGTATAATAAATGTAGCCCAGTTCGTAGGCGATCATTCCGGTATAGGCATCGGCATCCCAGTGGAAAGTACGCCGGAATTCCGCCAAAAACGTTGCAAGCTATCGCGGCTAGCTACCGGGGTTATAAAGTGCACGGGGGAGCGGGCCCAGTGTGTTCGTGCGTGGCCGTACACGTGTGTTTACGATAGTTGTCGCGTACAGGGATTTCGTAGTTTGCTGGTCGCTATTACTGTCGCGCGGCCCGCTCGAATTATTGCGCTTATTGTGCCGCACACGGCAGCGTTGCAGCCCCCCGTGCACACTCGTGCTCGCCCACGGCCTGGGCACGTGAGTAACGCCTGTGGTGAAAGATAACTTTTCCGAAGGCTGCGTGACCCGATGGAAAATGCTCCCCGTACATTCCACGCACTCGAATATCATCCTATGATCGCTCAATTCCGATGCGATTAACCAAGTCACGCCAGAAATCGATCTTTCCCTCTTCGAGAATCACGAATCACAGTACAGCAATAATTTATTCGCCCATGAAATGTTTACCAACGCATCCGTCGCAATTTTACAATGAAATCGAGTCCAAACACGATACACTTCGGATCTTGTTTGCTCGTTTAATCCACGATACAGTAGAACCTCGCTTATCCGAACCGGTTACGTCCGAATTCTCTGCATCAGACGCAGTTTACGGAAATGTAGAAGTTTCAAGCTTCAAAACGAGCACAAGTAGAACGTTCCTCGACTATTTTCTACCAAGTAGAAGCAGCTGAAATTTCTCGGTTCGGATAATCGGCGCTCTACCTCACCCTGGATTACACACGCAAATAGAAACCGAACTGTGCCGTGTTTTCGTGCTCGTTTCAATCAGGAAAACGTCAGGAATGTTATGTTAAAAATTTCATTTAAAAATCTCTAATGGACAGACAATGAAACAGAAACGTCTGCAACCATCGTGTACGATTAAATTGCAAACAAAAAATGCATAGAGACAGCAGATTCGTCCGGGGAAAGTGTTGCGGAGGATCGTTCCGTTTATTTTTAGGCAGGGTTATCGCGTTTCCAATTTGTTTGCAAATATATTACACGTGTCGGCATATAGTTAAATACTTTCGCCGTATTTTACAGTCCCTTTGCGGGTCTAGCGTGTCCACGGGTCTAGCCCTCTCGGGTTCTCGCTCGCGCGAGTCGCACGATAAAAACGATCATGCGAGCGTGAACGCGCGCGGCAGATAGAAGAAGGATGAAAGGACCCAGCGGGGAAAACGAGCAGCGTGGATCGCCAGACTATCCTGTTATCGTTCCCGCAGTCCAATTATTACATTGTAAATGGCGCGATGAAACCTCGACAGCCGCGTTTTACCGAAACTGTCGCCGAGGGAGCAAGCGTGCTCGCTTCCATTCGGCCACCAACGGAATATCGTTCTCCGCCGATAAGCAGTCCCCTCAGCGTCACGCAGCCGAGCGCTGCCATTTCTCGCCCGATCACACTCCCAGAAATATTATTCACAACCTCTACGTATCCCAACGATTACGCTAACATAACCGCTTAACGTTCTCGTTCCTATATCGGCCAGCCGGTCGATCGTCTATTTCCAAAAAAAAAAAAAACATGTAAGCTGAAATGCCCTAAGCCCCTGGACTGCATTTTTTCCTAACTTTAATTAACTTTCATCAGTTTAGATAAAGAAACTTAATTTTTTAACAGTTTTAACATCAAATTCAGATTACGTAAAGATTTCAAACTAATTAAAAATCCCTAAATCATTATTTAGATGAATATTTCCATTGGATTAACAAGAATAATTCTAACCTATATCCAATCTAAGCTAGTACCTGGACAGAAGTAAAGCCTATATCGGGACAAATTCAATTTACATACAATTATATCTACATATAATATAATGTAATATAGAACTTTAATAAATCTTTAATGATTTACATATCAAAATATTATTATATTAAATTCTATCCTGTTTAATTTTCAAAGAAAGCAGAATTATTTACGACGCGCCATTGCTGTTAAAATAAGAAATAATTAAGAAACTTTCTGTCTCGTTAGAAAATATTTTTGTAGCTGTACTGAATGTACACAACAATTATGTACGAACGGATTGTAATATTATTTATCTTCCACGGAGACGTTAATAGAGCCGTTGCAAATCAATTAAATCTCAGGTCGCAGATATTTGTTTCCCCGACCGAACGATATGTTCATTTATTTACCGAGGCTCTATCTGTTTACATGGCAATCTATTTCTGGCCCTAATCTCTTCAGCTATCCGTCCGTTCACTTCTGTCTCTATTTAGCCATTCGTTTGCCCGTCCATTTAACCGTACGCCTGTCTGTGCCTTAGTCGATCCACTGACAGCAGCATTGTCGACGGCTGGGTCTGTCAGTCAGACGGCGAGCAAGTGATCACGGTTGATATTGGTCGGGCGTGGTTACTTTATCGTTACATTCCCAACGAATACGCGTTTGATTAACTATTTCTATTGTTTTGAATATGTTCGCAAATCTTTCTTCCACACCTCCATACATTTATTAATTGCTCGATTCAACTACACTCCACAAGCTACAAGCTTTATATAATAACGATGAAAATCTACAGGTTGTCCCAAAAAACCTTGTACTTCACCTTCAAAGAAGCGATTCCTGAGGTGATTTGGAGTAATTTTTTCCTGTGCTAAAATGTTCTCCGTCGCTTTGTTAAGGAGTTATCAACGAAAAACACAGACCAATCAGGGCGCGGCTACGACAGGGCCCGCTGAGTGTGACGTAGCTGCGGCTTATCTTAGCCACGCCCTGATTGGTCTGTATTTTTCGTTAATAATTCCCTGACAAAGCTACGGAGAACAGTTTAGCACAGAAAAAAGTAACTTCAAATCACCTCAAGAATCAACCCTTATAAGTACAAAATTTTCGATACACACTGTATAGAAAATTGCGCTTTCAAGTTACCCGATGTAATTCAAATATTAAATAAACATGCAACATTTTTTTTTATCAAAAATCTCGTTGCATGTGAAAGAGTATGTTTAGAGGAAATCCAAATCTTTTTTATTACAGAATATTAATAATTGTGAGAGATATGTTTCTCGAAGATCCTTTCCGTTGAGAAATAAAAGAGTAAGCAGTGTTTCAAAGACTGCAGATTTCGGGATGTTTTTTTTTTTTTTAAATATTACTGCACGAGCGTACAACGACGGGAAACAACAAATGTTGGTTAAAACTCGTTCCGGCCCATCGAGCCCGGCATTCGATAGAGGCGTTTGTAACGATGGAAGTTATTCAATAAAATTCGTTGCTGCTTCGACTCGCGGACAAAGTTGAAAACTGACGTCGGAAAAGCGTGCTCTGACAGGAAGTTTTTATCGTCAACATTACCATTAATGTCGTATGGTCGCGGATGGTCGGATAAACAGCGGAACGTTTTCCTTTCCTGGCAGAGAAACTACGTACCGTGGCAGAAATAATACTTCAATTATGACCCATTAACGTACCAATTTAACTCTTCATCCATCAGTCAGTCATTCGGTGATTAAAACGACTGCTCTACAATTTTTCCAAATTTTTAGCACGGTTCAACGAACACGAGGCGAACTAACTAAAAATCGTTCAAGTTGACAATCATCTGCACATTTTTAGCACCTTATACATATAAGCTTGTTACACTATTCTTCTAAATCTTATATGATAAAAAGAATGTAGGTGATAAAAAATATAGTGATCTGCTTCTTTAAAATTAATTGAAGTTGGTTAATTATATATCTGCGAATTTCTCCTCTGTTTTATATAAAATTGATACTCAATTTTTCCAAATTTTATATCAATAAAAAAATGTCTATTTAAAATTATTTTAAGACAGTATATAAATTTTTGTCATTTTATATAAAGTTGTTTTAACCAGTTTTCCCAAATTTGACATGATCAAATAATAAATAGGCGATGAAATTAAAATTAATTTAAGTAAGTGAATTTTATCGGGGATCAGAGTTGGGCAAAAATTTTATTTAAATAAAAATTTCGAATAAAGTGTGTTTTTTGTAAGGGGATTCTAAAATGTTTGCCCAACTCTGTCTGTGATTTTGTTAATTTACAAGAAAATTGATTCACAAGTTGAGAGCATTTTTTACGTGTTTATCAGTGTTTAATTAACGTTCAGTTTCGGTCAGCTGACCGCTAACAAGAGGTAATAGCTGCGGATAACCGGGACGCGGAGGATCAAACCGAGTTTCCAAGGAATAGTTTAATAATTGGTAGACATTACGCTTAAAGGTCTATCAACAACTGCATGTAACTAATGCTTTGCGTAAACTTCCGCGGAAACTTCCGGTCCGATTGTGGGAGGATGTTAATTGAACGACTGACGTTCCCTGTGCTCGTTGCATACAAGTTGCTCGACGCGTGCAATCTCAGCGGTTATGCTTCTCATTTGTAAACGCGATGCGCAACGACTTGTGTAACGAATTTAGCTGTTACATCTACTACCTGACCGCGGATCTATGATATTACATTCGAATCTACAACAGTCATTTCCGGATTATCGCTCGAAAAACAATTTCGAAAATGAGAACAATTTGTTCCCTGCAGCTTACGCGAAAGGATCTTTGAGGAAATTAGTATATCTCTGGCGATTATTAATAGTTTTCAATGAAAACACTAGGATTATTATTCGGAAGTATTCCGTTTTAGATGCAAAAAGTATTATTCGAAAATATTCACAGGCTTGTCTACGAAAATTGTTTACTCTTGATTGTGACAGCAGAAGGCGTTCAAAAAAGGACCTTCAACGAAATCGTTACAGTTTCTACAATTGTTAATATTTTTCAACGAAACATTTCGAACGATTGCACAGAACCATGATCCTTCAGACAATACGAATTCCATTGAAAAATATTTACAGGTTTCTTGTTAAAAAGTGTTTGTTTTTCATTGTAACCGCCGCGCCGTGGACATCCGAGAAGGCGGTACAGAAAAAACAAGCCAAACTTCTACAACAACGAACATTTTCGAACAACAACAAAACAAAAAAAAATACATTGTAAATTCGTAGGAGGTTTTACACCAGAATCCAAATACAGCTCCATGGGGCTCCGTCAAACATATCAAAGAGCGCTCTCGTTATCCGGTCGCGTTTGATACCCGAGCAATCGATACCTGGTCGGTCGGTTTCTCGATTCCGCATAATCTTCTGACGACTTAAATATTTGATTAAAGAGCATCCTTTATTAAAAGCGATCCCTGATTTCGCGGAGCTGGTGCGCGCGGTCCGGGCTGGGCCGGGCTGGGATGGGCCGGGTCGGGCCGGGCCGGGCCGGGCCAGCGGTTCCGGTCGCGTGCTCCGAAATCCTCCTTTATCTCGCGCTTCGTGCAGCTAATATCGCGTCAAAGGGCGTCGTTGCATCCATAATGTTCATGAGTTCTCCTCGTGGAGCGAGTAACGAGGCCGTGGCACGGTAACGAGTAGACGCACACCCGCCTCGACAATCACACCGACGCAAACACATACACACGTGCACACAACACACCGTTAAACAGCCCGACGGCGATCGGACCGGGAAAAAAGTTACGATTGAAATACGATGAACGGGCCCGATCGGCTTTCCGATAGACGCTTCAAACTCCGCGCAAAGTTAATACCCATTCGTCACGTCCGTCCGAATGTTCGCGCACACGTGTACCCGGATTTTCCGGCTTCTTTTTAACCCGTTCCAACCGCTTTTCCTTTCGTCTTTCATTCGCTTTGTTCCGACCCTCCCTTCGACCGCGATTTCGATGATTAAGCCGGCCCTGCACAGCCGTTAGACGTCTCCAAAATGGCGACGGTGGACCAAGTTATTTCTAATTTAGTTGTAGCAGAAAATCGGAAGACGCTGCCTTTGAAAAGCCTGCTTTCCGAAATGGGGAGAAAGAGTGCTGTTTGACAATTAATCTCCGACACTCGTGAACACTTTTCTACGAGACTTTATTTGTTCGAAAGGACACGCCTTTATCCACTTGTACCTAGTAATTCTTTTGATTGGAAAATATCCATATTTGCGTGAGTTATGGTCCTTTTTCAAAGTCTGTTACGTTGCCGATAGAAGATTAAATGTCTACAAATGATATTTGTTTTAGCAAGAGGTCATAATATTTATACAATTTATTTAAACAATTTCGCGAACATACCTCCGACCATACCTCTATTGGATACTTAATTCGCATAAGCTCCCGTGGTCCAACAATCTATCTATTATTACCATAACAATACCACTCATTGTCAGAGCTGCAACTATAACGAAAAACTATTACCACCTGCACCACATCCAACCTACCAGTGCTACCAATCTCCAAACCTTGCGGACCAGCGGGAAAGAAATCCGATCGAATCGGTATCGAAAATTTTCATTAAATCCCTCGCCGATTGACCTAATTCCGGGATCCCATTCACGGAATTGGCAACGCGTTAACACGGCCTGCGAACAGTGCGAACGCATAAATAATTCGCCGCGAAGACAGCGACGACCGCAGATATCCGAACCGGCAACGAAATTCAATTACAGTCTGGCGAAAGTGCGAGAGCAATAAAAGGGCGCAGCAGCCGGTTCTTCCGCGAGCAGAAATGATTTTTATGGAAACCGGCCATGTTACGGTCGTGTGCACCCCTCCCCCCTCCCCGTCCACCCCGTCGAACGAGTTTCCTCCTTTAATTTGCAAAGGCAAATTTCCGGAAGCCGGGTAACCTCGATACTGTCGTTTCGCCCTTACATCGGCGATATTATTCGTCAGATTGCGCAGCCGCGAAATTTAAATCAGCTCTCCTTCCCCAGACCAGCCAGATGGGCTCTAATATATTTTCCTCGGCGCCCTGCACATGCACCCGGCTGCAATCTGACGCTGGGAATGCTCCCGACGGCGCGGCGCGCGGCGCGCGGCGCAGCGGCATCGTGAATCTGCTTTCAAGCGAAATATTATTTCGTGCGCGAATTTAATCGCTGCTCGGAGAAATTGGATTTCTTTGCTCGGCGTACCACTGTCTTGGCCACGTTTGTCGTGGAAAGATCGATTTTCGATCGGTTTCGCGGACGATGACTAGGACTCCGGGGAAAATTGATCGTTGCTCTGTGGACATCACTTACAATTAGCCGGTGTTTTTATGTCATCACTTTACAGCATTTCAATTTTGTATAGTATAAAATACAATTCTTCTAAAAGTTTTTCACGAAATCAATTTAATAAAATGGTACGCTTACAAACAAGTGCTTATACATTTTTATCTCGGGAATTGTCTATCCGATCGACTTGATTCTTCTTTTATAATAATCTGGACATTCTACACCACCGGAGACGTGAGTTTTTATTTCAAAAAATAATTTTAACAACACTGGTATACAGTCGAAACTGCAATGAATTTACTTAAACGTTTCACAATTGTCACAAATCAGCGGTGACAATTAAGGGCATACCAAAGAGACACCTGCTAAAGAACGTACTCCAAACTGGATCATGTATAAATAATTAAATGAATCATTCCAAGTGCGATTACTCATCAAGCATTTCTTTACGATAAAAACGAGCCCGAAGAGAGATAAAGATAGGAAAAGGAGAGGTGGCACGTAGAGAGCAGGAGATAGAGAAGATTGTGAATTGTTAGGTGGCCATAAAAATTTTGCGAGCAGCGCTGCCGGTTCCGCCTAAAAACAGGCAGCCTCGGAAAGGGGCGAGAGACTGGAACAGCAGCGTACGAAATACATTTAAATAGAAGCCACCACTCACGGCAGTGGTAGTACAATGATGCTTCCGGTCAGCAAGTACCACAATGGGCACGACCCGTCCGCAGGATCCGTCCGCCTCCTTTCTCCAGCCATAATTTAACCTTGCTTTGCATATAAAAAGCAACAATGGGCCGCGGCCCCGTGCAGCCGGAGCGAAAATTTGATTTGTCGTCCCTGGCTGCACTTTTTCCAGCCTCCGACCCTCCACCCATCAACCCCTCACGCCCCCCTCCTTATTCCGCTCCTTCTTCCACGACTATTTTCTCTTCCCTCATCGTGCCATTTCGGAACGCAATTTTTGGTTCATACAGGCTACATCCTTTTTTCTCCTCGAAAAACTTGAGAACTTTTCTCAACGAAACTTCTTCCATCTGAAAGGCAATATCGTCAAACTACACTCCTAATTTTCCTTAGAACGTGTTGACAATTGCTCACCGGCAAATACGATCGACGCTTACTTAATTACTAAATTTTTATGGAATTCCGAAGAAATTGTCTAGGTGAATTATAATTAACCAGTAAAAGATTTTTTAGCGTAAAGAAAGTATTAGCGGACGAATTCAACTTTTATTTAACTTTCACCCAATCAATGCAGAATATTCTTATTTTGCCTAAAATTCCGTTGTCTATTAATTAAATTTGCAATAAATTTTCCTAATAATTGCGGTTAATACTACTGAACGATAAACATTAGAAGAACTTTTAAACCTGAAGGTGGAAGGTGTACTATTTCATAAATTTTCATTATTTTTTATCTCGAAAAGTTAACCAATTTGACAAACAAACATTATCAAAGATACTTAAAACTTCACAGATATACGTTAAACAATTGATTTTTGTCTGTCTGCGTTGTGAGTATATTTCTTTAAAATGTGATCTTATAAATGGAACATAGTTTGTTGATTCACAATGTACAATAAAACAACAATGGGTGAAATATTATCTTAGGCTCCTTCAACAGTCACTGATTGCACAATCAAAATAACAATTATTGTTGTAGCAATATATGTAATTACTTAGACTTCTGTTATTATTTGCGAATGGCGGAAATAATTTGTTTTAATGGGATTGTACAGGGTTTGTGAAGTTGTAAAGGATACAGGGAGATTCGTAAATTATCGTGCTGTAAACCCATTAAATTTTGAGAAGTACTAATGAGCAGTATTAACAATCGAAACTCCGGAATGGAATAGAATATATCTTTGAGCGTGTAATCCGTTGTGCTACACACAAATTCGGCGTACTTGCGATGGTATATTATCCTGGGGCTCGTTAAATAAACCTAGAGCGTGTGGTCGTGGCTATTAACGGTGCCTCATTACTTGGTGCACCATGGGAACATCGAATCCATACGAAGGATTCTTATTTATTAGAGAAACGGACGTTCCATTTAGCAAAAATAATGTTCCTTGTTGATTCAAGAGCAATTCTTCGGTGACAAAAATACCTTTCTCGTGGACTGAACCGTTCCGATTCTTGTCAAACAAAAATCATCTCGATCGAACAAATAATTTATAAAATATAAATTTATAAATGTGCAAATATTGTAAAATCCTGTGAATAAAAGACCTGCACTCATGAATTTTTATCTCGGTAACTAATTATCCGATCGAGTTGACTCTTCTTTTGTTTCAATCCGGAAGCTTCGATTTATAACCAACTATTTTTTTTTCTTTGAAAAATCGACGTTTTAAAAATTGATATTTCATATTGAAATTTTGAGAAAATTTCTAATTTGCACGTGTCATTTCGTCGGGCATTTGCGGTTATATTTTTCAAAGTTAATAAATGAATTTATCAACGGGTAAATTTTTTTTATTGTAACTAAGGATTACTGATTGTGATAAATTAGGGTCCGACTCGATCCAATGACTAGTTTCCGAAATATGTATAAAATTCATTAAGCAACCTGTCTTTTCACAAGTTTAAGGACTTGAGTAATGACTTAAACCCCCCTCAATTTTCCACGTATCATTTCATACAATACTTAATTTCGATAAAAATTCGCCACATTGAATTTTTTTCACGTCAAAACTTCGATTTATCATAGAAGAAATTAGTTTTTCATATTAACAAAAAATATTCATCAAGTTTGTCCAACTTTCTTCGCGAACATTTTCTGCAAGATGCAACGCCCTCGCAGTGCCAGCTGCATATCACACTCTCGTCGTTCCCGCTCGCTACTTGCCAGGAGAGCGCAACGCGCAATTAAACAGCGCGTCGCGCGTGGTGACGCGCCGGTTTTAAGCTATTAATCAGCCCGGCCGGATGCAGGCATGCGTGCGCGACGTGCGGAGAATCTTTAATAACGGGATTATTAATTGTTTTTAGTCGTGACGCTCGACGGCGCGGCGTCTACCGCTGACCTCTTGATCTCTGTCCGAGGACACAAACTTCCACATTGACGGTCACAACGCATCAGAAAATCGCAAATTCCGACGACTTTATGCGAAATAAAAATTCTCTGCACCGATCGCAACAAACAAAAGCTACATTATCATTTCATTTTTCTTTAATGACCATAATAAATTCAAATTAATATATCGATGTTCTTAAATTCATTTAATTTGTCTACTATTTCAAATTGCACCCATTTATTTTTGACATAAATGCCTACTTCTAAGTAAAAAGTAAAATATAATAAATAAATAAATGCATTCGATTCTGCGTGTAAGTAAAATGTGTAACCCCATAGCGTTGTAATATGTATAATCGTTGTAACTTAATCTAATTTCAATTCATTTAATTTCTCGCGGAAAAAGAAATAAGAGTAAAATTCGTTTGCAAGAAAAGTTAGTTATAAAATTCTTATAAGACAAATTTGTTACCAGACAGTATTATGGCGAAACGTGTAACGCTATAGTAGTTTAATTTAATTTAAATCTTCCTGCTAGTCGAAATAAGAAAAATCCTTTTCAGAGAGAATATAATTAGAAAATTCGCAGCACGCAGGATTTTAGAAACTAGAGCGTACAAAATATAAGTTGGAATTATGCTAAAATCCCCATAAGCCCATTATGTTCTCATCAATTTAATTAGATCAATCCAATTTAATTGAACTTCATTTAATTTAATTCTCTTTGAAACCGAAAATAAAGGTACGTTGAAGTACGTTCATAAGAAAGTTGATTTACACAATTCGCACAGCTTGACATTTTTAATTAATTCACGAAGCACGAGTGACTGGTATGCAGAAAATATGCAATAAGTGATTTCGAATAGCTGGGCGTTTCCAGACAAGAAATATTGACTCAGAAAGAGGAGGAAGTAAACGATTGTTTATTATGTTTTCTGTGGAAATATATAATAGTTTGGTCAGCGACGCATGTAATATCCACAGATTACACATACTGTAGAGCACACCCTGGAGCGTCGATGCGTTTCCTCAGGGGGATCGATACCATACATAATCCTTCTATATCGAAATACCGCAATTAACGTCAAGATAGAATTCTCCATTAGATGGTATCCCAACGATCTCGTATTTCCTCCGGATGTTTGGTCATGTAGGAGCCCACCGTTACACGTAATATACTGTACTATTATCTATTCGAGTTGGCATTGACGTGCATTCATTGCATTCTCCTAGAATTTACAAATTTCTTCCCTTATTAAATGCTGTTACAATAGTGACTTTATTGTGACATGATTGAACGATCTTGTTCAGACATTCAACTTTTAACCCTTCGCTGCACAGTGTCTCATATCTGATACAGTTAACAAATCTGTTATATTGTATAGTAAACTAATAATGTTGTTTCTTAGTACGTTTATTTTTCTGAAAATGTTGTTTTAATTTTTTTCAATATTTTTCCCTTAAATAAAACACAAAAACTCTGACCTTCTTTCAATTTTTTCATCCCAATTAAAAAAATCATGCATTCAGGGGTTATTATTACACCGTATGTATGACTTATAAAATGGCATTGTTCACTTGCGACACCTTTACAATGATTCTTGATACCAAAATTCATTAATCATATAATTTATGTGTTCAATCAAGATCTATGCACGCCTTAAAATTATCCAAACAAAATACCTAAACAAGGGACCGGTAAGTGTATGCACTTATTGCACACAGCAAATGATATCGAAACTCATTGAAAAGTAGACTGCGGATCTTTATGGAAAATAAAAATTTCATACCTGAATTGCAACAAACTGGAGTGAAATAGAAATTTATTTTCTTCCCTACAATGTTTAGTAGGTTGAAAATAATATAATAGTATGTTTAAATTTTCCTAATATTTTTGCTATTTTAAATTACACCTACTCATCTTTGTCATAAATGCATAAAATTCGCAGTCTAATAATACGCAATCCAAAAATATTTATTGTATTTTTGGTACCTAATAAAATGTATAATACTATATGTCCATAAGGGTGCATAATTTGTACAACATCAAATTTTGTGCAGTTATTGCACACAGGAAGTGACATGAAACGTCAACAATGATCAATTAAAAAATGAATACACATATCTACTTTAAATAGTTAATAATAATGTATTGTATGTCTTCTCGTCAAACTTGATGTACACGCTTCACAAAAAATAATATATCAAAACTCAACAAAGAGCAAAATTAAGAAATAAATACGTTCGCGTTTCGATTAGTCCCTATCTAAACATTTAATATGCAGTATTTATTTAATAAGTAGACATCGGAGTTAATGCACTTATGGGAAAAATGAGTAGGTGTAATTTAAAACAGTGAAAACATTCGGGGAATTTAAGAATACTATCATATCATTTTCAACCTGACAAACGTATCGAGAAAGAAAATAAATTTGTATGTCACACCAGTTTGTTGCAATTCCAATTGAATATTATTATTTTGCATAAAGATCCTCTGTCTATTAATGAGCAACAACGCATTTTCTGTTCCCCGAAAGTTGTACGCACACACGGAAAATAATACAATTATTAGTAAACAACAGACAATTAAGAAATGGATGTGTTCATTCCAATATGCTTCGAATAAAATGTTTAATACGTGTATCCGCGTAAGGATGCACAGTTCAGAAGACGCAATAATGCATTCATGACCCCGATAAAGACAACAGTTCCCCTTTTAAATCCACACAAACAGATTTCCGCATGGCTGGCGTCCATTTTCGAATTTGTTAGAGAGCGACGGATAAATTATCCGACGCGTTGATCAGTCATGCTTGAAATGCGCCAAGATATGCAGCGTAGAGGGGGCGGAACGTGTGCATGCCTCAGGCATATCATTGGCCTTCGGGAATGGCAGTGTGTTCCTTTCGGATATCACACTCGAGAATGTCCGCGTATATCCTTCTATTCTGCCACTTCATCCGTATAATTCGAATGGGATTTCTCGATGCATATCGAGTCCTCGACATTCCCGATTTCGTTCATCAAATGGCGCAAACTATAATATCACCGACCGAGATCTTCAAACCCAATGCATACCTTAAACAATGCAATTTCTAATTTTGTTCTCGTTGCGAGCTCTTGCCTGCTACAATTTTATTATTTTACTGGTTCGATGAATTATGTAAATTTATTATTTACTGTTGCAAACAGTGGGCAATGATCTAGATGACTTTTAATATCATGTTTATTCATAATATTATAAATTTTACGCATGATTGAAAACAGCTTCTCTAAATTTAACGAATACTCTAGACAATATTTTACATTTTATCAACAGCATTTTAAATCTTATTAGCATTAAACTACTGTTAATATGTAATATCCTAAACCTTATTAATAATTCAGTTAATTCTTCTTTTGAAATTTTATTAATAAATGATATTTTATTTTATATTATATTAATAATTCGTACGTCTTCCACAATTTTTTATTAATATTGTCTGCATTATTAGAAATTTATATATAATCTTCATTAACAATAGTGTAAATTGTGTAAATAATTTGAACAAACAGTACGTCATTAATAATATTCTGAATTAGTATCAATTTCATCGGGTATAAATCCCATTTTCATGAAATATTTTGACAATTTGTTTTGTTGTCAATAAGCGTTTCATTGGATGGAACATTATGCATTTGTGAGTGCATACGTTCGCTTGCATTAATACAGATTCATGAATGCACCCAAGTATACGAAAATCGACAGTCTATTTATCAAGACAAAAATGAAATTTTAGCTAAATCATATTCAAATGTATTGTAAAAAAATTAAATAAACAAATTTTTTAATATATTGGCAACAGAGGTAGTATTTGAAGAATGCAATGAAGCGATTCTGATTGCCGAATTGTTGGTGTCATTTCAGAAAGGATTTGGAATTGCAATCGATGCAGCTTGCAACGATTAATTTTCGAACGTCGCTGATGCAGCAGCGATGCAAAAAAAGTCGGTGCAACGAGAGCGAACGTGACGATACGGTCGCGCTCGCGTGTGCAACGAATCTCGGCCGCATCGCCAGTGCATCTCACGTAGAGGCGATCGATATCGTAGATACTCCTCGAGGCGTGTCGTAATTCCAACTTGCGATTCGCAATATCGCGAGCCTGCGGTTATCTTTTTACGCGTGCAACCACCTTTCTCTGATAACGGAACGGTGCTCTAGATCAAGCTTAAGATTTATACAGGGTGATTCTACGAACTGGGACAACTCACTATTGTAGGAGTCAAGACGTCAAAAGAATAATATGGCCGTAAACACGAAATAGTTTAACATTTAATTTGAAACACAACAAATACAATTACTTAATGAATTTTTCTATCGCATCTATCTATCGAATTTAATAGCGTGTATTATAAAATGTGAAGAACGCAATCAATATCATTAATAACAAATATCGAATCGTCACGTCGCGTCGTTACAGTAATCTAACAACGTGACATTCGGCGGAATTCTCGTCGCTCGGAGACGGCACACAGTGGTCCGGATCGAAAAAGTTGTTCTCATTTAGCTCAAAAGTCAACTTTCTCATATCGATTTCTAACAAATTTGTATTGCTTCCTAAATGTTCGTCAACCTCGAAAATGAAAAAATTAATACTGTTTACCAAGAACTGTAATTAGGGCGAATGCTTAAAGGTAGACTGTTTAGAGATAGTACTTTTCATCAAGAAAATTGCTTCTCTTCTTCGAGGTGCCCTGATGACACCACTTAATATTTCTTAATTTTTTTTTTTTACGATGAAGTGCACTCTTTTGTGTTATAAAATCAACATCGACACTAAAAATTATTCTTCACAATATGTTAAAAAATAATATTCAATGAAGTAAAAAAATTTGCCAAATTTTTTACATTTGACAACGAATATCTAGGAAGTCCCAACGAGTCCCGTTTTCTAACAAATTGCATCATTTTCAGCATACTTTCCCGAATATAATTATGTAAGAAACATGTCCCCCCTCGTCCCACTTTGCAAATTATCATTGTTCAAAGCTGTCAATGTTACTTCGTGACGAGTTTCGCTTGCTTAAACGGGCTCGTATGACTGATCAAATGTCTTCCAAATATGAACATTATAAGAAATAAATAGAGTAAAGATATATGTAAATTAACTTCGATAGTCACTTTTATTTAAAAAAAATATGTGTGTGATAATTTCTTAGCGTTCTCGCTGCATTTATTTCTATCGTTAAAACCTTGTTGCAGCGTTCGAAAACTCTTCTTTGTCAAATAGAACCACAAAAATAACGGGATTATCAAGAAATATGAAATTTGAATATATTGAGGACAGAGTTTTGCAGTAATTGATTACATGAGTAATTAATTACATCTGCAATTATATGAGCAAAAGTGGACTAAAATTTTAAACAATTTAGAGCAAAAAATGCAAGAAAAATGTCAAGATTATGCACGAATAAGATTAAGTCACGATTAAGATTAACATGTAAGAGAAAACCTAATGAACTGAATCCTAAGGCAGTAGAGTTATTAATTAACTAAGTCAATCGATCATCATAGATCATCACGAAAGACAAATTATGGTATGTTTATTTTATTAGCTTACTTTTTTATTTGTAGTAACATTGACTGATAATGTTAGTGCTATTTTATTCGCAATATGTATTTGAAATATCTCTTTTTTTACACAGGAAAGTATTCGTTTGTGAGTTAAATATTAACACCAACACTAAAATTTATTGTTCACAAAAAGTATAAAAAAGGTTGGAAAAACTATATTTGAACAATTCATTTTTCAATAAAAAAATATCAATGAAAAGTTAGTATAAATTATTGTTTAACAAATGCAAAAATATTGAATTGCACATAGTTAAAAATTATTATTTTTTAAATATTTTTAGTTAAAATTTCATTGCAATATCTCTACTGGTTCAAAAGTTATAACAAAATGACACCAACTTTTTCGATCCGGGCCACTGTGCGGCATCTCATTTTATTTACTATTTTACCTACACTATTTTCTCATCAGTTAGCCGATTTTTAAATTGTTTAAAAAAATATGAGTCTGTCAACTTTGCAGTGGGTAGTTTCTCACTTAAGATATTTATCTCTCAAGAACTATTTGCTCGAATCGATTAATTATCTTTTTTCTTTTTTTTTTTTTCAGGAACAATCAGAAAGACTTGGTGCCGTATCGAATTTTCCTTTCGGTAGCGTGAATAAATAAATAAAAATTTCTAAATACTTGTTTTCAGAGATCCGTATGACGTCCAACGGCTTTGGAAGATCTACCTGGATCCGTTTGCGTATCTTGAGCTGATCCTATTAACCGTTCTAATAATCGAGCATTCGCTTCGTTCGACAAGACTGCAGAGCGGGACTCGGAGCGTCTTGTTAAGACGTACAACGATATTTGGCTAATCTATCAAACGTAACGCCTAATCAGCGCGAACGCGTCTCGTTTCGATCCGGAAACTCTGTGGGCAATCAAAAAATGCTACGATGAACCCACGGAGAATTTGAATTAACAGAAAAATTCTTACACTTCTATTTGAATGAATATTTCACAAAAAAGTGCCATAACCGCGGAAGCACGCGATATTTCGCGTTGAAATTTTTGCAATATCTGGAGCTATCATTGTGCAAAATACTATTTTCTATAAATTTAATGTAAATTACTATAAATAATATTTATTTTTCCAACATACGAATTGTATTTAATTCATAATAATACAAGAAATTAATGTTCTAAAATCTAAAAAATCTGCATTCTACATTTACCTCTCTAATATTTTATCAATTATAACTAAGACATTTCTTAAAAATTGTAGTATACACAGAGAAACACGATAAATCGCGTATATTTTCATTTAAATGGTTAAATTAATCAGTCATATTTCTCAAAGTATGTAGATTTCCGTGAAGCATAGAATTCTGTTCATTAAAATTAATTATAATAACACAGTGTAGGTTTCGAGCGAAACGAAGATTCACAACAATTAGTTCCGAAAAGTTCGTAACGAAAATTTGTTTAAAGTTTCTCCATGAAAGAGATTGTTACGATGTACGCAATGAAATTAATTGAAGAAAATTCGCGAGGCAACGAGATTAATTGAAGAAAATTCGCGAGCAATTAGCGCGGAGATTTTCACGCGATTGTCAGTTGACCGCGCGTAAACGAGAGCGCGGAAAGGTGAAAAATGGCGTAACGCGAAATATCAACCGTCGGATGGTTCTTTTATTAACGGGGTGGGGGAGGGGGAGGGAGGGGAATGGGGGCGCAGCTATCATACGAGATGACTCTCAATCATCGATTCATTGGGAGGGGCAGCTCTGTAATCCTGGTTGAAACGGCGCGGATAATAATAGGGCTATAAAACGCTCCTCGCAATAATTGGCACATTGTAATCTCTCCGCGCTAGCAGTTCGGAACACTTCACTAATCGCTCGTAATCAATCCCCTGATTGCTGCCGTTTGTATCATCGTTGTTGCCGCGCGCTCTGCGTCTTCCTGGGTGGTTGGTACTCGCCTCGCCTCGCCTCGCCTCGCCTCCGAGTTGCACCTGGTTGCACCTGGTTGCACCGGATTGCACCTCCGACACCGGCCGAATTATGCACCGCCTCGAGTATTTCGGTGAAACTGCACGCTAATGAACTTTCAATTTCGACCATCGCGTCGCACACTGTCACATTTCGATCATTTAGGGGCATTAAATTCTTAATGATGTTGTTTCTTATTTTTTATCATGTATTTTGCCAACACTACTCAAAATACGATGATTTCTAATCACTTTAACATGACTTTCATTCTATTGGCCGAAAATATGTATTTTAACTCGTGCAAATTACCGTTTGAAAGGGTTTTTTAATTAAATGCTTTTAATTTAAATATATCTGCATTTTCATATGTAAGTAAAATGAAAGAATATAATTCATTAAATCGTTCCTCTTTTGTGCTCGAACACCGAATGTCGGATAAGGTGGCTCTAGAAATACTAGAACACATTCTGAAAACGAAAGATTAAAGATAACTCTCACGATCCCAAATAAGTACATTGGATACAATTTTATTTTCATTTCTGGTTAATTAAGGTGTGAAATAATCGTCAGAAAAGGCACAAACTATCAAATGTAATAACAATAAAACACAGCAACGGTTATACAATAACGAATAAAAACAATAACAATTTAATACGTAACAATCAAAGTGCAGAAAGGAATTACGAAAAATATTACAAATAAAAGAAATGTAGATACGCTATCATATTGCTAGTAAAATATACTATAACTTCTTCCTCTTCGGTTTTCTTCTAATGATTACCGTTTACGAAAAAAATGCTGGTCCAAATTATCGCGAACACCCTGTGTATTACTAACGTCTAAAAGTCCAAATTTCAATAAATTTGTTTCTGGTCGTTTTATGAATTTGTGAAAAGATACTAGAAATGTGTAAACAACGGAAAAATGAGAAAGAAACGTATTTCAGAGTATTCATAGTATCTATTACTTAACGATTGTGGTCATGGATATTCAATTTAGGGAGGTGTACATTCAGAAGTACATGGGAAATTTTACATGCGAGATGAATTCTATCGGTAGCACACCGCCGAAGTGCTGGAAATGTGTGATGTACCTGGAATGTGACTTGGAACCATGCGGTTTTGTTCCAAAATTTAAGTCAGAATTTCATTTAATTTTATTTGAATTTAGGCTGCCGTGTGATTCTTAATGAAAATTTAACGCTAAAAATTCGACGCTGTGCTCGACGATCAAGTCGTTGGCAACCAATAATGCGCAGCCAAATATGTCAACTTGCTACTTGTACCGTTTCAAAAATTATGATTTCTGCAGTTTGTCCGAATTTTCCGACTTTCCTTTGTAATTGTCTCGAATTTTTTTTTTCTGAAAACTTTTCCATAACCATAACGAACAAAACAAGAAAAGAATTACACATATACATCGTTCGAATCGTGAGTTATGCTCTTAAGTTCATACAGAAATCCCATAGAAAAAAAGCACTTTCATTTTTTCCCGAATTTTCCATTTTTACGTGCGACTTTTCTAATTTTTCTTTACGTAGAAACCTTATTCAGACTATTAGGAATATTTTTAAGAAAAAATTAGCCAAATCGGTCCAGCCGTTCTCAAATGATGCGCTTACCAACGAATAGTATTTCATTTTTATTTATATAGATTGACTGATTGTTTACCAATTGAGCCGATCACAGGCCAAATCGATAAACTCCACTTTTTGAAATATTTTAAATTCAAGTGTCAAATCACTTGGTTTAGTCTCAACATTTTTTATTTGTAATAAATTTCCCAAATAATACAGATGAACACCATTAAACGACAAAATTTTTTTTGGTCGCCGAATAATAAATAATTTATTTCAGAAGCCATTTTCATTAACTCCGTACTCAAATGTAAATCGTTGCAATAATGAAATCCGCGTTCAAAAGCTACTCCTAATTCTCTACGAATTATATCATACAACATTTAATTGTCATCAGAATTCCCGACATGCCCCGAAAAAAAGTGATTAACTATCTTAACAAAAATACGTATTCGAGAATTTGTGTTCGATCATTACTAATTTTCCGTATTTAACAATTAGTAAATGAAAAAAATTGTATACTTTACAATAAATCCTTCTGATCATAATAAAAAAAATTAACTCAATCCAACGATAACAGTTCACGAGCACAAATGCTGCCTCTTCACCGCGAGAAATGTAAATTGCAAAAATATACTTAATAAGCGAATTAATTCCAGGAAACTGATAACATAAACCGCCCCTATTATCTATGTACACAGTACGTCGAAAAAATAACGGAACTTTTTAAATTACATTAAAAAAAAAAACAACTTTTTAAATTAAATTTAAAAAAAACAACTTTTTAAATTAATAAAAACACAATTAGTTATTTTACCGAAATTATTCCTCTTTATTCAAAATACACTCCTTCCGCATCAATACACCGCTGGGTACGTTCAAGCAATGCTAGCATAGATTTTTTAATTTCATTTTGCGGAATCGCCTCAGTGACCCTTGTTGTCACGGCTCTTTGGACTTGTACTACTGATTGTGGACAAGTAGTTGTAGTAGTAGTAGTAGTCAATGCTTTGCTAGGGAAGGATGGTTCGGCCATCCCTCGCTTCCTCAAGGGGGTAGGGTACCCACGTGACATTACTAGAATCTAACCAGAATCTAACTAGATTTTGGGCCCAAAACAGGGGTTTACGCGGTGTCGTTTCACGTCCTCATATGATTATATTTTGAGCTGAATGAGGGCTCATTCGAAAGAGGAAGGTTACACGCAGTGCGCTCTTCTCATGTTTTTTTTAGATGATGTTTATATGAAGTAATATTAGTGTTCAAAGTAGGCGAAAAATATGAAGAAAAATTCCGGAGATTCTAATGTATTTTTCGTTCACAAAAAGATTTTTCTCGCGAAAATATCGAGACACTTTTTTCAGAAACTGTATCCTTTTAGAAATAATTAGCCACAAACGTTTCCATCTCCAGAGTTTAAGGGGTGCTTTCTACTCCTAAAAAGCGTATTTAGCCGAAACAAAAAAAACACGTATTTAATTTTTTTCAGTGTTTAATAACTACGTTAAATTTCATTCAAATCAGTGAGTATTAGTTGGGTAGTGTTACTTGTGGGTCATACTAAATTCTTAATAACACTGTGCAACAACAGAAATGTTTCCATATAACTGTTGGGTGGATCTTATAGAGTTTTCCGCGCTAATTCCAAATCTGACCTTAATTTTTCTCCTACACGCACAGTTTTTGAAAAACTTGAATTTGAAAAAAAGGCATATTTTTAGACTTTGACCAAATATTGTGATGTTATTATATAAGATATTGTATTGTTCTTTACAGGAAAAGATTCTCTAGACTTTCCCGAATCCAGTGATGTGCAATAGTAATGTGTTGTCATTATTTAAACATGTTTAAATAATCATTAAAGACATATAGGCACCACTTTTGCACTGTTTTTTGATGATATTTTTTAATTTATCTGAAAAAATAAGGGTCCTGTGGAAAATCGAAATGTACCACGCGATAGAGCAGACTTTTATCTTGAGAAACCACCCTTTCAACATTCCTACGTCGACGTTTTTTTCAATCTAGAAAGCAAAATATCCGTGTCGGACACGGGTTGCCGTCAGTGACGCTCAGCACTAGAGCGGGCGTCCGTCGCGCCGTATCCCACAGAACTCTCGCTCTAGTGGTGAGCGTCACTGGCGGCAACCAGTGTCCGACACGGATATTTTGCTTTCTGGATTGAAAAAAAACGTCGACGTTGGAATGTTGAAAAGGTGGTTTCTCAAGATAAAAGTCTGCTCTATCGCGTGGTACATTTCGATTTTCCACAGGACCCTTATTTTTTCAGATAAATTAAAAAATATCATCAAAAAACAGTGCAAAAGTGGTGCCTATATGTCTTTAATGATTATTTAAACATGTTTAAATAATCATTAAAGACATATTACTATTGCACATCACTGGATTCGGGAAAGTCTAGAGACTCTTTTTCTGTAAAGAACAATACAATATCTTATATAATAACATCACAATAACATCAGGTCAAAGTCGAAAAATATGTCTTTTTTTTCAAATTCAAGTTTTTAAAAAACTGTGCGTGTAGGAGAAAAATTAAGGCCAGATTCGGAATCAGCGCGGAAAACTCTATAAGATTCGCCCAACAGTTATATGGAAACATGAGAAAAGTTGAAATTTGTTGGACAGTGTAATGTGACGAAGAGATTTCACGTGGAACCAGTGGGTTGTATTAAGACTGAAGTTTTTGAATGAATTTTGTTACTTGCGTTGTGTAGTGTCCAAAAAAGAATGAAAACTTTATTCTAATCGTTTCGGTTCATGCGTTTACAACTGTCGAACCGTGTACCGTCTGAATATTATGTCGTCGTCTTGACGACGCATCAACACACAGCGGGTCGTTGAATGTTTTTAAACAGCTGAGCGGTTTGGCATAGAATAATCCTACAGGCATTGCATAGAATAGTCCTACAGTTGTGATATTGTTTCGATCTGGAGACAAAGATGGAACTAGTGCAATTACGACGTACATCTGTCGACCAACGCGGATTGAAAACGACGATCGCATCTAAGCCGTTTACGCGCTGGTCGTGTAAGTGTGTAATAAGGCGGTCGAGCCCCCTGTTCCTCTCTCATAAATTGCTGCTTATCTTGAGCGACGTGATCCACGCCGTGCCATTGTCATGCTAATTCACGATTACCACTCCTCTACGCTTCCACTCGAGCCTATCTACGCAGTGTCCTTCGAAAACGCACTCCTAAAGCATCTTAAAATCAAAATTTTCAAAGAAGAGGAACCATTCCAGCATTGATAACTCATTTCTTAATACAAAAGCAGGATTTAAAAAATAATAATTTAGTGGTGTCAAATGTAGAGACTACACGCTTTCAAATTAGCTTTGCACGAGCAATAAATTTTGTGGCGACTGTGGCAACATTCAAGCAACACTCACCAATGTATAGGGTTGAAGTACGAAAGATGTATATGTTTATGTATGCGTATTAACAGACAACTCTATACAATATATATACAGGGTGTCCCAAAACTACCCTAGGAGCCGAAAATGGGAGGTTCCTTGGGTCATTTGAAGCGACATTTTCCTTTGCAAAAATGTTATCCGCAGCTTTGTTTAGGAGTTATTAACGAAAAACACGGACCAATCAGAGCGCGACCTAGACGCGAGTTGGTAAAATCGGCTCGGCGTGCCAACTGTCCATTGGCCGACTGTGGACAGTCGGATAGTCGGACAGTATGGATATATATATATATATAAAAATAGAGAGTCGAAAACAATAAAATTACGATCGCCAACGAATTGAAATAAGAAGAAGACAGATCGAACCGAACGCCCATGAAAAACACGTCTGTCACCAACGATTTATCCAACGGTTATCCGTGAATAATAAATATGGCTTTTCCTTACAAATGTGAACTTGTCGTTTTATTTAACATGTTTTGAACGTTATCATTTTGTCTTCAACAAGATAGAAAATGTTTAATCGATAGATTGTTTTCATAGAAGAAGGATCAAAGAATTGAGTTCTAAAATTTGTTACTAATAGCGTTACATTTACAATGTTATAAGTTATTAATAAATTTAAATAATTAACTTCAGCCTTATATATTTATTGGAGGCTCTAGTCCTAAATTCCCTAGAGATTCTCTAAAATGTTATCACGGAAAGAAAACTATTTTTGCTTTAACAATTTGCTGTTGTAAATATATTTTCTAAATATATGATTTAAATGGAGCGAAGGTAGACCATTGTTCGAGTTTGTTTAGAGAAGTTGCAACAGTTCAAACACCGCCGATAAAAATTTTGAAAAATCATTTCCTGTGCTCGACTCCCGATTATCCCGGTTACTATTCTATAGTCTTTTGTCCGACAACAAATATAGCACGCGAAATGCGCAGCGAAAAAATTGGATGACGTAACGATATCTATTTTTCTACGAGGAAGTCTCTGCCGCTGATGCAACGACGCCATCTATAGCGCGCGGATTTTATTGCAAATGGGTGGTCTCGGTAATTGGGAGGAGTCGTGCCTTTTGTGCGACTGCAATTGGGAAAAAATTTACGTGGAAAATTCTCGAGTCGCTGTATCTACTTTTGTAACGGCGAAATGCGCCTCGAATGCAACAACGAGTTACCATAATTTTCAAAAGGACACTGGAGAACTGATTTCGTGTTCTTCGCAGTAGCACTAAATAATATTTCATCGAGCAATTTCGAAGCAATTAATTAGGTCTCGGGTAAGAGCGAGCCGAGATATTTACTTTGCGCGTTTACGATCGCGTGGAACGCCGGGAAATTTTAATGCGCTCCTCCAACCCCCCCCCCCCCCCGTAGCTTTAAAAGAAGCACGATATTTGCACTTTGTTCTCGGGAGAACGTGACTAAGGATTTTATGGCAGATTCGTCTGTCTAATAAAGCGACGATAAAACGTCCGATACGTAACCGAATGGGGGCATAGCTGTTGTTTATTTCGCTTTTAATTGGCGACGCTAACGAACAGTCGATTCATTTGTTTAATTTATATGCACGCGCCACGTTTTGATCGTCGAAAAGGAAATGCGCCTTTAGAAATTCAAAGCGCGACAGGTAAATAAATTATCCGGCTAGAAAAGTGTCCAACACGCCTGTACAGATCATCGATATTTATTACATCGATGTTTTTCAATTCTTCAAAATGTTACCAGCAGCAATCTTCTTGCAGTGCTATCTGCCAGCGTCGCTGTTTAAATTCAAATCGTCATAGAATGTCCGGAAAAAAATTGCGCGGAAAGTTTTCAGCGATTACTGTAAAGGCGAAATTTCGGTCTTTAAGTACGTTATTGGTTTGAATGGTGAAAAAAAATTTCGAAACTTCCTAAAGACGTTTGAAATTGAAAAAGTTGCGGCGGATTGGAAATTTTCAAACCAGCAGAGATCTCTCCGACCAATTGTTGCTGTAATAAGCTGTGGTTTGTAGAAAGTGTTCACAAAGTTACGATACATTTGCCAAACATTATTTTTAAATAAGGTAACCACCACACCTTCGACCTGACCTTCGATTTTTTAAATACTACATCTCCTTTCCAATGCGATTTTTAGTGGAAATAAACGGATGCAAAAAAATAAATTAACGGAGGTGAATGTAGAGGTTAGGCCCTTCAAAATGAACCCACGTAGGTCATTATACTGTGTTTTTTCAGGAAGCTACAGTTGGTTAAATTTTTCCACCTCGCACACGTTCAGGTTTGTCAAAGTTTAAGAAATGCCACTCTCTCTTTTAACTTTATCTCTAGTACAAATGTAGGGTTTGAAAAACAAATGAGTGAAGATGAAAGTAGATGTTCAGCTCTTTAAAATGAGTCTACATAGATCATTATACGATTATTTTTCATAGTGCTACAACTGGTTCAATTTTTCAATCCCCAGATATACATGTAACTTTGTCAAACCTTTAAAAACAGCAACTGCTCGCTCAAGCGCGCGTGGTATTGCAAAAGTAAGCTTGAAGGAATTTAAACTAAGTAGGTACAAGTGCATGTAGAAGCTTCACCCTTTAAAACAAGACAAGCCACACCATTCCCAAAATTTTTCCCTGAAAACAACAATAATTCAAACATCGTTGTCCAAAGTTTCCGGCAAATGTTCGTCGAAAAGCAGCTAGAATCGCAGAAATAAATTATTTTCGCGAACAAACGAATATTACAACGACCTCGCTAGGTTTTCGGATTGAGTAAAAGGGCTGACAGGGGTGGTAAGGAGCAAATTGCCCTTGCCCAGGCTGTTTACGTGACCTTTCACCCGCGCTGAGTCTGGCAGTGCCGAAGAAGAAGGGGTCGTAAAGAATTTTAAAAATGGAGCAAAGACCGACTAGAACGGGTCTCC
The DNA here is from genome assembly GCA_916610235.2 of Lasioglossum morio. Classification (NCBI taxonomy): domain Eukaryota; kingdom Metazoa; phylum Arthropoda; class Insecta; order Hymenoptera; family Halictidae; genus Lasioglossum; species Lasioglossum morio. The sequence continues at coordinate 908,983 of OU744329.1, read as the reverse complement.
AGTCAGTCGTTCGAAGTCTGGCCGTCTTCTTTCTGAATAAATTCACGTCCACTCGGGACGGAATACGGGAATAAACGTAGGTAAACAAATCAGAAGATAAAATTGCAAACGTGCCGCACATTTTTCGACGATCTAACCGCGCCGCCTCGGTATTATTTAATTCCTCGCGGGGGAACGTGCCCGCGCCTTCTAGCTCTCTCGCAAGACCCGCCCCTCTACATCCTTCGCCACTAGCCTCTCTTTACAGTCGCAAGTCCGCGTTCCAACACGCACAGACCTCCCTGGCAAAATTGAATCAGTATTCCTCGAATCGGAATTTTTTTTTTATTCCCCACAGAAGAAAATTAATCTTCTTTTCATCAGTCTTGACAAATTATTTTCGTCTTTTGCACAAATAAGATACAAAAATATGGAAATAATGGAGAAAGTAGACCGAACGTTTAAGTATTTTATGGTCTTTGTTTTGCAGGAATGGCTTGCGTAGTTGCAGAGAAAGAAGCTTGCAAAGTTAGGGGTTGTTTTCTGCTCACAAGAAAGCGTGTAACTACTCGTCACTCAGAAGGAAAGTTTTTTATTACTTTAAAAAAGTGAACAAAAATATTGGAAACATACAGAGGGTAAAGCGAAAGTGGTTCTGCTGTATGCTTTTTGCTTCATCTGAATATCTTACGTAGTTATTGAGGAAACAATGTATAAAGTTAATGATGTACAGTCGTTTCACAACAATCAATATTCAGTGTTTCGTTCCAAAATCAACATTGAGAATATCTCATTCTTTTCTACTTCTACGTAACGACTAGTCCATAATTTTGGATAAATGTTCCTACGAATTTTGGAGGAATGCAACCGAGAATTAGTGTAGCGAAACGTACCACGGTTCGACGAATAAATGGTATTTGTCGATCCGATGCGGCCCACGGAAAATATTTGCTTCGCGATAATTTCCTGCGTGCCAGATGCGTTCATTACAGGGTTCGCGATTAGGATTGGTAACACAGACGAGGATGTCGTGGTATGCTCGAATGCATTTCAGATATTTACCCATTTGAGAATATTTACCTATACCGTGCGCGATATGTTACTGTCACGCAAAATACAAAATGAAATTCAATAAACCACGCGGCACATGAAATTCCAAATAAAAATTATTATCGAGTACAAATTATTATAAATCGAACTCAAGCACATCAAAAATGTGCTGTATTGACTCTACCTTGTTCTGCAGAAATCTTGATCATGAGACTTGAACAACGTATATTAAAAATTAAATTAATATTAGGTTAATATTAAATCTTTTAATACTAAGATTAATATTGAATCTTTCAAATCTTTCATATCAAAAATACAAATCATTATAAAAATTTAATTATATTAAATAAAATTGAAAGAAACATTAATTTTGAGAAATCTTAATGAAGAAAATTTACAAATTGAATATATATATTAGTCATTAAATAGCAAGTTTATGGGAATTGACAGTTTCGGAGACGAACTGTCTAAAAAGGCAATGAAATAGTTTGGCTTACCAGACATCTTGGCGCACGCGCGACGTTAAACTCTGCAAAATCGGGTCTTGAAGTACTCGGCAAACATCGTCGGAGGGAAAACCATAATTTACATCCTCGGATAGGATTAACACCGGGATTAGAACTGATTTCGAAGTTGCCGGAACTTCGGAAACCGAAACTCTATTAGAATTTCTCACACTTAGAGCCATTAGAACTCGTCAGACTTGCGGATTGTGAAATATGCGTTGAATCAGAACTGTCCAGATACCACGGGGGCTCCCGCGTTGCAAATAATGTCAGTTGCCAATGGAAACTTCCGAGTCGAACACTGTTTTTAATTACTAAGTAATTGATACGCCTCGGTCGACGCTCGAAGAACGATTGAAGGGGCTTTTGATGGATTATTATGATGATCGAGCCTTTTTGCATCGAGTAGGGACAATGGAGGGGAGTCGGAAAAATTATCCCCTCTTCGAAATTGGTATACTTGGCAATTCTAGATACGTTCCTCACGCTTGTGATTTTTTGTCAGAAATATTATTATTGTGTTCTTCAGGGGAATTTTGAAGGAACACTTAACGTTGAATATTCCTTGCAATTTAACTGTAAAGGTTATGTGAATAATTCTACAGTGTTTCCCGAGTACAATGATATACTTTTACAATATTATAAACAGAAGAACTTGTTCAAATAATTTTTAAAGCAAACGAAAATTTTTATAAAACATTGACAAATTTTTATCATAGTTATATAAATGTTTCGCAACTCAAAGAATTCTACAAATTCGAAATCCGAAACAAATATATTTCGTCAACAAGCCTCCAACAATGTTTAATTTACCACGTTTTTATTAACTCTCTTTCTTTTTTGTCTGTTTGTTGGTTTTTGAAGTGAAACTTCTTTGCTGAGGGTAACAATTTTCTGATGGGACGGATGTGACGTTTCGATGCAACGGAAGTGGAAAGTGGGGCGCGAAAATTTAAACTGAGAATGAACGGAGAAAAATAATTTCTTACTCCGACGGGACTCGAACCCCGGTCCACCGATTGGGGATAACCAATGATCTTTAGAATGATAGCGAACACTTTGGAATATAACGCAACGAATAAAATGCTCGGTAGTAGGATCAAACGAAAAGGTTAGAAATACATGGTTCTGTTACGACACAGTCATATAGAGATAGACTGCGCCGTCTTACGGCCGAGTTGAAGATCACACTGTCGGCGTGGGGTACAACACCGACAAAAAATCTAAAATTATAAATAAAATAAAACTACTAATGTGTGTTTACCAAAATCTAAGTAGAATCCACGTTTTCAATCAAAATGAATAAATATATTTTCATTTAAAAACAAAATTAGTCGCGCAGAAGAAGCTCAGTGTGGTGTTTACAAAGTATTATTATACTGATGTGTGTTTACCAAAATCTAAGTAGAATCCCACGTTTTCAATCAAACTGAATACATATACAGGGTTGTGCTAACGTAACTTTCACGAAAACTTATTTCTTACAAACAGGATCCGAAAGTGTAGAGAAAAGTGTAAAGAAAAAAAAATATACGTGTGGAAAACCACGCGCGGTAGAAGTGAAACTTCTTGCAGTCTAGTAATGTTTAGAAGCATATTAAGATTGGAAATATTAAAAAAAAACAAGATCAGGAACAACCAATACAAAAAAAAACAAGATCAGGAACAACTAGTACAAACAAAATCATAGAAAAAGTTTCACTTCAAACATAATGAACGATCAAAATTTGCTTCGCAAAGAAGGAGAGCGTATGGGAAATGCTATGAACTACGTCTCTTTCTTTGTCATACGTTCTCCTTCTTTGCGAAGCAAATTTTGATCGTTCATTATGTTTGAAGTGAAACTTTTTCTATGATTTTTTTTGTATTAGTTGTTCCTGAACTTGTTTTTTTTGTATTAGTTGTTCCTGATCTTGTTTTTTTTAATATTTCCAATCTTAATATGCTTCTAAACATTACTAGACTATAAGAACTTCTACCGCGCGTGGTTTTCCACGCGTATATTTTTTTTATTATAAAAAGTATCGCATTAATTTTTCTTTTGAACGTTTCGTAATCATTACGACAAAGAAATACTAATTGGGTTCGCAAGAGAGTATAGAAACTCTTAACCACGACTTCCTGTGATCAGATACGAGTGGAAAATTGACGCAAATTCGGCGAGGAGATTATATGAAAGATGGGATCGTGTCGCAGAAAGGTCAAACAGAAGGTGATTAAACCGTTTTTACAGCTGTTGCGACATCGATAATGTGAAAATAAGACCGACACCCGACCTCGAGGATCATAAACGGCCGGCTGTTAACTCTGGCATAATAAAAAAAGAAAATCTGGATCGTGCATGCCAATCGCCCACGATTCTCGTGTACATGTTACAGCAATAAACTGGCCAGATACGGACGACGGACGCGAAACGCGGATCGTATTTTCGTTTAACGACCCGATATTATGTAAATGGACATCGAGCCCTACGCTATCTTTCTGATCGGCAGCGATTGAACTTCGAATTGCCATTTTTTGCGCCGCTATCGCTTGTTACGCGTGTTCGATTTTCTTTGTCATCGCCACCTCCGGCAAATTATTTATTACAGCCTGTAACGACTGACCCAAAATTTTGACAAAAAATATGCGAGGTAGCGCTGGAATGAATCTATTGTTTGCACTTGGGTTTTTTTTCCAATATCTCAAGTAGTCGTTGAGAAAAAGGATTACGAAGTTGGAGAAGTTTGTCCAGTTGCAAAATGTCAATTTGATTATCATGATGGTCCATAAAAGAAATTTTTCTCTGTTCTTAATAATTGCTTTAAATTTTTGGAAAAAATTACATAAAATAGCAGACGTGCTATTAGGCATTTGTATTTTGATTCAGTTACATAGCTTCAGTAGTCACCGAGAAAAACGCATACAAAGTTAGAGGATCTATTATGGAAGAGTGCCCCCTTTGTTTCCCAGAACCCACTTTCAACAAATTTTTGTCTGCCTTGAATGAGTAACCCAAAATTTCAAAAAATATACACGATGTAGAACTAATATACACTTACTATTAGCTTTTTGAATCATTGATATACCTCGCATAGTACTCAGGAAATACGATTACGAAAAGTTCGAGCTATTATCGAATCTTGAAAATCGGTTTGAAAAATATGAATGGCAAAAGTGGTATCATGAATGTAATCAGCGAATCACTGACACGAATGGTAGCCCGTAGCAAGAGCAAGAATGTGGTTAGAGTGGGGTAGCCGCAGACACGTAGACGACGCACAGTGTAACGTTTCCAACATTTAGGGTCGTTTAATTCTTAACGATGTCGTTTCTCTTTTTTATCATGTATTTTGCTAACACTACACAAAATATGATGATTTCTAATCACTTTAACATTACTTTTGTTGTATTGGCCGAAAATACGTATTTTAACTCGTGCAAATTACTGTTTGAAATGGTATTTAGTTTAAAAGCTTTTAATTTAAATATATCTGCATTTTCATATGTCGGTCAATTGAAAGAATATAATGCATTAAATCATTCCTCCTTTGTGCTTGAACACCAAATGTTGAATAAGGTGGCTCTAGAAACACTAGAACACATTTTGAAAACGAAAGATAACTCTCACGACCCCATTTACATTGATATAATTTTATTTTCATTTCCGCCTACGTAAAATCACAACTTCGATATTCAATGAAGAATGAAATTCATATTCGCTAAACAATGAAACGTGTTCTCCAATTTTTTATGGTAATCGTTTGTTATTAGTCATAAATTATGTAGGGTCTCTAAAGTATATACCACATTTTGAAACCAAAAATATTGAAAACTTACCTTAAGGAGTGAAATAATCGCCAAAATAAACAATATGTTAAATAATAGTAATTAAATAAATAATACTAAACGAAGAACAAAAACTATCAGATGCAATAACAATCGAACACAACAACAGTTAAACAATAACAATTCAAAACTATCACAATTTAATAAGTAACAGTCAAAGTGCAGGCTTATGAACACGTTCTTCTTACTCGGACAAATTGTGTTAGACGACTGCGCGAGGTGACCGTGTAAGGCTTTGGAAAACAAATGAAAACTCCCATGGACGCAGACGAACGCAGAATTTGTTTGCATAGCCGACTAGACAAGACTTCAATGTATACATACTATATAGTTTGAAGTCCATATTCGCCCATATAAGAAAGTTTTACTCTGTAGAACATTGGTACATACTGAAAAGTTCTTCGAGTTCGTATGATTATTAATCATAATAGACTGTATGTATAATATTTAAAAACGAAAAAATTTGTAAACACACCACAAAGGATTGAGTAATCACTAAAATAAATATTATAAAAATTGAAGTTCAAATACACACACTTTTATTTAGGTAAAGTATCGCTGCGGATTGATGTATTTTCACCATTTGTATAGGCAGTCGAGTTCATTCGAGGCTTATTTTTCATATCTGAATGCGATAAAAAGTTAAAAACAATATCGATTCTGGGTTACGGAGGTATTGCTTTCAAGATAAGAGTAAATACGTAATTTTTAAAAAATGTTCAATTTCGGAATTAAACGACCCTAAATGTTGGAAACGTTACACTGTGCGACGACGGCGAGGAACCAAAGGAAATCAACGCACGTGTTTAAACAGAAAATATTTAATCCTTCGAGTGGATATCGGTTTGAGCGACTTGTTCGAGTGCACTCGTTGCAATTGGAAGAGTATTGTTCGCAGGAATTGAAACCGGCGCGATTCTGCCATGATTGGACTGCGTTCTTCACACGATCTCGGTGGAGAGCACTATAGAAACTGCATACGTGTGTGTGTGTAACACGTGTTTGATCTAAGATTCTGCGCTCGGTAAGCAAATATGATTCTGGTGTGCGATTCCTCGAGGTTCGGAGAACTTTATTGTCTTGCCAGCTCGTCTTTACGTTTCCATTGTGATCACAATATTAATACTCTGTGTATTTAATCGGGAAATCTTAATTAAATATAGTATATTAAATAAGAAATTTAAAGGCTACACAGATTTAAAGTCGCGACACACCCACCCTAAGGCAGGTTATAGTACTTCGTATAGTAGCATTCTCAATCTTACAATTAGTGGAAATCTACGATTAAGAATTTATATCATTATATTTATAATTTGTATCGAAATAAAACAAAATTTGCTTATAATAAACTGACTATCTCTGATCATTATAAAAGAAGAATAAACTGGACCAGACTAGTAGTTTCCGAGATGAAAACTATGCAAAAGTCTTTTTGAGGGGACGAACGAAAATTGAAAAATTCGAAAGCTTGTAGTTCTCATACAAATTCGAATAAAACAAAGTGATGATTTAATCTCTCCCTAATTACACGTATGTTTGACTATGCGATACATCAATTCGTCCGATTTGCAAGATATCGGAAAAACTCTTTCACTCGAGAAGCATGATGCGAGTCTAAGAATAATTCGATCTTTTTGAATGCACATCTCTTACAGGTAAGTATAATTCTTTATATATTTATATAAATATCCAATTTATTCATATTAACGTAACTATAAATTATCATATCCTATATTACTGTATTTTATACTATACTAAACTGGTAGAAATACTATTTCTATGTCGGTTAAATCCAGATATTTTCAGGGAGTGAGTGTAAACTTGTGTAACGCTTCGCTTAAAACAATTTTTAATACAAATGTTTATCTATTCTAAATTTAATCTAACTTTTACTTAAATGTAATTTGATTTTAATCTTAGATTATAATTCTGTTGAGAATAACAATTGTAAGAATGATACCTTCCCATCGAGGACGGATAATTTACATTTATGTTGTATCTATCTACCTTTTTATCGAAATAAAGATATTTCTGAACTAATTTTCACTTTCGATATAATTTTAATTCGATCTAAATCTCTAACAACAAAATTAGTATCAGTTTTTCCATCTCAAACAGTGAGAACTGGCCGAGTCCATAAAACAGCGAACGAAAGGAAAAATTTTTAATTGAAAAGCCTATAACAATCATAGTGAAAAAATGTGGGAAGATAGGTTCGAAAGAGCACAGTGCAAAGAAGAGAATGGAGGAGGCGTGGGAGGCTCGGTAACGGTGAGAAAAATCAGAGAGAGCGTAGATTGCTGGAGGGTTACATCTCGAAGCATTTGGTACACGAAGTGGCCTGTTCCCGGCGAACGCGTGGCCATTCCGCTAATTAACCGGATTTAGGGTAACGTTGTTTTTACTGGGGCCGAGGCGGCGCGACGCATCTGCCGGTGCTTTTAATTTTCGGCGTCATACCGTGGATATTGGCCGACTGGCGTTCCGCTTCGTTTCGTTTCGGCTTCCATTGTCTCGAGAAAGTGTCGGGCACGCGGCGAATACGCGTGCTCCTCGTTCCGCCCGGGATATTGCGGAAATAATGGCGATATTAATATTCCGTGGCACGGCGTTTTCACTGCCGCAAAAAAACTCTCTGTCTACTGCGAATATTCTGCGGGATAATGCATCACACGAATATCGCGCTTCTCTCCTCTCTCTCTCTCTCTCTCTCTCTCTCTCTCTCTCTCTCTCTCTCTACCGCGCGGGTTTTTAAATTGATTATCGATCTGCTACCTCCTTTCCCTTTCCTTTTTTTAATCGTGGCCGGCCGTTCAAGAGGTTGTCCGAAAAATCGATACTTTTTGCTTGCTGCGTTGGACAGGGAAAACTATAGAATTGTAGAAGGTGTTGCAGCAGTCACTGCCAAAAACACTTGAATATTTCGCGTACTATATTCCACAGTACGTAGAGTTTAAATCATCACTTTGCCAATTTCCCATTCTCCGGTTAAACATAACGACAAACTGTACATTATCCTAATTTTCCCAATAACGCTTCGAATCGAAAAAAGCAACGATATAATGGCAGACGAAATTGTGCATCGGTAACGAATTAATAGTTTTTGCAGAACGATAACCATAAGGGAGTAAGTGCAAATGCAATTGAAAGTAGCAGTTCCAGGCAAGCTGTTATCGGCCGTTCGTTTCAAATAAAGATATCGAATGCTCCGGGTATTTGACGCTTCACTGTTACCGCTGTAATTGGCGGTGTAATGGTAACCGTAAAAAGTTTATGGGGTCGTTACGGTACGGTTTACTAACGACATACCGCTGAGAACTTCAATTAATCGGTGAACGGCACGGCTTATCGGTAGAACCGCCTGCATCGGACGCTTCGAGGCACGAATTTCCGCAATTTACAATAATTTCACAGTATTCTATTACAACGGTCAGGTTTTTCCCGACTCGTAAACTGTTCCATGTAACTTGAAAATTCACTTCAAGTCCATTTTACACCTTACACCTTTGCACTCGGCTTTATGGTCGCAGATTTTACTCCCTTGCTAGTCTGACAGTAAAATTTAATGACAGTCGAACGATAGTTCTTCTATCACTTCTTCCTACTTCATTTATTTTATATTAGGATTCGAGAGCTCGGGGTTACCGATCTGCATTTTCATTGAGCATTGTGAGCGAAGATGGAATAAAATAATTTAATGCAGTTAGAATATTCTTAATGTACAATGAGTCTTAAAAGTCTCTGATTATACTTTGATGACGAAAATCGAATTGTTTCTTCAAATGCACAGAATAATTTAGAAAACATAACAATATATTCGGCAGACTTTCTTCAATATAACAGTAGGCATTTTTATAAGATTGAAAACGTTAGAATTTGTATGAACAAAGTTTAAAACAAACGAGAAACTCTCAGGTAATTTTATCAGGTTCGCAACTTTAAACATTGTTTTCACTGTGTTTCACATTAAAAGCCGCGTTAATGATTGAATTTTATGAATTTTGTTGTGCTATACTTTAGAAACATTTAAATACGTTTAAACAATTCTGTCATATACATTTCAAACATTGAAACATATAGCAAAGGTATAAATAATAATCTTGTTTAAATGGCAAGAAACAAGTTAAATAGCACAGCAGATTATTAAATAGACAATTAGAGAATGAAATACGAAATCCACAGAAAATTATTGGAAAATCGGTAGTAAATTAATTCAAAGTTAAATGGGAGGTCAAAAAGAAAAATCGAATGCAAAATTTCAAAGAATCATAGAATGCATTTTGCAACCCAAATGCATTTTCTTTGCAGAACCGAATGTGCATTCCAGCATACAGAAATCTTCCGGAATTCCCTCGAACATACCCCAGACACCGCGATTTAATTCTCCGATGCACAGAAAATGCAAAATCACGATTTCCCACGTACGCGTGCCAGTTTATCGTCGAGATAAACGCGATTCCCACGCAACATAGATTCCCGCGTTATCGCCTACATAAGAATCCACCGTCGCGACCTATTCTCGTTCAAAAACCGATAGCAAACACACCCCTATTCTCGCATTTTCGACCCAGATTTTTCCTCGAAAAGGTGTGCGTGCGTCGAGGAACTGATTGCACGCGGCGTCCCTCGTCGTCTATCCTCTTTGTCTCGCTCTTTCTTTCGCTCCTGCAGTAACCGAGCACTTTTTCCCGATACCGGTCTAACGTATTCTGTGTCGAATCAATCATCGAACACCCTCGATATGTATTCTCTCTACTGCAACTCCTATTCTTTTTCTTCGTTCAACAAACTCTGAGAAAAAGTGGAATTGCGACATCAACGCGATGCCATTTCTTTTTTTTTTTTTTTTTTTTTTTTTTTTCACGTGAATGGATTCAAATGATCTTTCAGACCTCTCTGGGTATAATGATGATTTTATTTTTAATAATTTTTTAACAGTTAATTTCAATTATTCTGAAACTATTGGTCTTTTCTTTAAGAAATTTTGCGAATATTACGTTCAGGTTGCACAGTATTTCTTTGTTTCGAAAAAATATTTTGAAACTGGGAAAGCGATCGTTCGTTTAAAAATATACAGCGGTGCCGTTCGTTAATGTGTACAATGCATAGAAACAGAATAAGCTGAAAGGTGAAGACTAAAAGATTTATATGAATTTTTAAAGTCGTAATTTCAAGGTTTTTTTTTACATCAAAATTGATCAGTTTTGTAGAACACCCCCACGAACTGTGTATGTTTGCTGCTAGACAAAGTAAGCACTAAATATAGGTAATAAAAATTTAAGGATGTCCCAAAAAGAGAGCCTAACCGTGTGACACTAATTTTCATAATTGTTATTCAATAACTGAGTGCGCCATTCAATTCTCAGTGCGTCTAGGCTTACAAATTGTAAATTTTAATATAGATAAATATAACACAAATAAAGGAACAAAAGTATTAGATTGTAAAGAAAGAAATGCCGGATTTTAGTTGCTTTGTTTTAATTTAATGAGTTATATGTCATTCTACAGCTTGTTTCGCGCTCTATTTAATTATGCTTTTGATGTTTAATTTTATTCATATTTTTATAAAATTATTTGGTTTTCGTTGCCAGCACGAAACTTCTGATACCAGCGCTGCACTGTGCATTAGTTGACACTTCCTTCGCTCCCATACTTCGTTGATATTCCGAGCCGCTTGAGCGGCACTTCGGCCTAGTTTGAACTCATAGAAAAAAATAATGCGAGAATCGCGTTTTGACATCCTGAAATAAAAGTCAAACAATTTAATAAAAACGTGAATAAAATTCAATATTAAAAGCAATTCAATAATTAAAAATAGAGCGTGAAACAGACTTGAAAATGACATAGAACTCATTAAGTTAAGGTAAATATTTATTGGTGTAAAATTGCAATTAAAACAAAGGAAGAAAAATCCTGCGTCTCTTTCTTTACCACCTAACCGCTTAAAAATCGCGGAAACTTTGAAAAGAATTTTCGTGGTAGCAGCTCAACTGGTTCCTAGTTTTTTCCAAAAAATTCTGGCAATCTGGAAAAACTGTTCCACGAGCCAAGACACATGGAGTTTCCTGTAGGGGGTAGGTCACTGCCTCGCCCATTTTCCGGATAACCTGTTGTACAGCCACCTAGGAACCCCGGATGAAAGCAGCGGAAAGAGGATAGCTCCGGCGTCGTGCAGGGTTATCGAGGAGTGATCAATTTTACGAGCTGATCATCTTTTATGAGCTCCCATAGTCGACTTCCTCGGCCTTGCTCGACTCGTCCCTCTACCAGCAGCAGCCCCACCCCCTGTCAACCCTCCTGCGATTGTCATTCATGGCAGACCTTGCTCGTAAAGTATCCGCTCGCTGCCTATGCGGGTCATCGCGCGTCTTCCGCTTCTTTACACTTATCGGGCGCACTGCGTCAGCGTTTGTCAGCGTTTTCCCGATGGCAGAGGCGTCGTTTCAATCATGGAGATCCGGGACATGTGAACGAGGCTAGTCGACTGGCCAGAACCCCGACGCGACGCTGCTCTTCAAGGCTACCCCGTTCGGCTTCTTGCGATTTAAGCCGCCGCCGCCGCCGCCGAAGTTGAAAGCGGATCCGCTTTGCTATATTCGAGGAAATTGCGCTCTCTGCCCTTTGATCCGCGATGGAAATGGCTGACAGACGTTCCCGGTGCCCAGCGAGATTATTTACCGATACTTAGCCGCGAGACGACACCGGTCTCCCCGATGGAATCCGCGATTTTCGAATGGAAATTCTTATTTATGTTTAACGCTCGGTAACATTCGGAAAATATCCTCAAGCTTGTTTTCTACTAACTCCGGTGACTGCATGCTAGATTGCGGCACAAATCAACTAATAATTTAAAAATGACTAATAGTCTAATTGATCGTTACTCATAGCAAAATAGTCGTTGGTTTTTGATTAGTTAGTCATAAACTTTTTGATTAGTTAGTCATAAATACATGGCACTAGTTAGTCACGGCTCTAAGTAATCGTCAGTTATTGCTTATTAGTTAGTTTAAATGATCAATCTTTAGTCATCAGTCACTATTGTGCGATTAATATACATTAATTTGTATACTTGAACTATATCGGAATTGGCAGTGACCAAACATTTGCAGTGACCACGTTTGATATGTTTATGAAGTAATAGCATATTGTTTTGTTATTATTATGTCTTATTTTAACATATAACCATTTTTAGTCATTAGTCATAGTGAAATTCTGATTGCGAATTTGGTCATTAGTTATACCATTATAGTCAGTATTCAATATTCATCCTTAATAAAAATTTAGTCATTACGCTCAAATGCTTATGTAGTCCTTACTCATTAGTCACGCTCAAGTATTTAGTACTTAGTTATTAATTATCAGTCACTTTTGTAGAGCTTATGAAATTATTAGTCAATAATCATAATTGTGACTAGAGTTTGCCCAACAATCTGCTACACGCCGATTTTGATGAAACTGCGCGAAAGATCATTAGAATTACCTAGGAATTTAGCCTTCTATCTTTTTACGTAACTGCCTATAAATCGCAAACGGCGAAAGATATCGAAAAATGGTTCAAGTAAAAGTTATACCGTACATATAGGCCCGTAAATCTGTCCGATCAATTTTTCGAAAAAATCATTTGTTTGAAAATTGAAATGATGAAAATGATTTTTTCAAAAAAATATTCACACAAATTTATGGGTCCAGAGATAAGATACAGCTTTTACTTGAACCAGTTTTTGATACCTTTGATACCTTCAGAGAAAACATCGTAGAATGACGTACTTACGATCGTTTTTTAGAGTGCAGCCTCTACTTACGCCCACACTAATTTACTTTATTTCACGAAGATTTCTCTACGCTGGAAAATTAAACGTTGTATTACATGTTAGCGATCAAAGTTGTAGGATCGTGGTTTGACAATTGTTACAGTTTGATTTATTATAACTTTGCGGAAGATAGTTGGATAATCGTGCATCTAAGTTCATTTAAAAGCGTGAAGTTCCCACTTTCAGCTATCCTACTTTATTTTGTCTGAAGCTTGTTAAAAAGAGCTAGAACAAGTGCAGGATTGTGAAGACGTAACGTTCGCCGAATTCGTATATGTCAGCAAGGGTTAAAAAATTGAAAAACGTTCTACTCTTTTACATTTCAAACCGCGAAGCCTCTACATTCACCTTCATTAAGTTAATAATCTTTTCGAAAGCTGCGTCAGCGCCACATAATTTAACATCGCCTTGTAAGACAACAATCAAAATTGAAGGATTGTTAAATCGTGTTTTGAAAATTGTTAACGTTTGACCTATTGCAATTTCGTGGACAGAAAGCAAGACCAATGTGTACCTAGGGTGGTTTTAATGGAGAGAGCTTCTATTTGCAGAACTCTCAATTATTTTCTTTTTCAGGTCACGTCAGCAATAGAAAACGGATTTCAAAGCGAAGACGGCTCCATTTGAAAAGCAAATATAAAAGAACAAAAAAACCTGTTGTAATGCAGGGTTCGCTTATCTTTCCACGGACAATGGATCGGCCATTACAGAGTGCAGAATCGGCTGTGCATAATTTACGTATACCTCGCATCGTTGCATCGGGCACAGCCCGTAAAGTGCCGGAAGTCGAGGCTTACAGCGCCGGTAATAGTCGACAGGACACTCGTTTCGCGGGGTCTGCGCTTAATCGCTTATAACTATCTCAATTTTCATTTTTCTTTTGTTTAAAAATTCGTCGATGCAGCTGTAACATCGACAGAAGGGCGCCGCGAAGTTCCAGTACAAATAGCTTTACAATTTTCTAATTCCTAATTAATTTCATATTTTCGATTCGTACATAGCCGCTGACAACAACCTTGATTTTACCATATTTCTCTGATATGAAAAATTCGCGAATAAATCGGGAGGGGGATTCAACAGTGGAGCCAAGACTCGAAACAAACAGATTTACAGTTTCCGGAACAGAAAATCTCGAAACTTGGCCCACAATGAGATCCTCTTAGGGCAATACGAATGAACGGCGGCGAAACGAGAGCTAATAATGATACGAAATCAGGCTACGGCTGGTAGTTTTCGCTCGGATTGAACAATAACTCGTTTTTCTAGCCGAGAGGTTCGACGGTGGATCAATTGATTCGCGTTTGAAGTGTTCATTGTGCGGCGTTCGCGGCCCGCGCGGCCTCTTTACAGCATTCGGGAATCAATAGACGACGGAAGGATACGGTGAGAACGGGGCTCTCTCTGTCCGCGCGCAACAATATCCATAAATTTTCAGCAGCAAGGGGTGGTGGGACAGGGGGAACAAACAGAGATACGAAATCGAGAAGTTTCGACACGTAGAAGGAGCCTCGGACCACGCCGGACTCTGAAAAATCGAACTCTCGATCGAGCCCCTTTCATTTCCCTGACCCCTCCCCGATACTCGCGCGAATACCTCTCGCGATTTTTCTCCTTCTTCGGGCAATCCATTTCTGCCCCGCCGCCCTTCAATCAGCTCGCCGATAAGTGCCGAACCCGGTCCACGGGTCCTCGAACGACGACAGCCGAGAAACGCACGACAATGCTAATGGACTGCCGATTCTACCCTCCAATTAACTTCATTAAGTAAATTGTCCACGGGATGCCAGTTTACAATTCGCCGACAATCCCTGACAAGCTGACGCCCCTGCCCAGCCCAGCTAGCTGTCGTTCTAAGTAAACGATCAGCCAGTCTAGATCGACTTTGGCATTCTTTTTTTTTTATTGCTAATCTATAAAAGCGATTCTTGTGGAATTCAATGGCTTATTACCACGCTTATTTTATTTTTACCACTCTTATATTAACCGTGTTGTTTGCCGTGTTATTTGTTCTACGCGTCAAATCTTGTAATCGAATTTCAAACTACATCCCGATCAGCTAGAGACTTGAAACTTTAAACTTGCCTCAGAACTGGATGACAATGCAATATTTAAAAAAAAATCATACGCGTAGAACACCATACGCGACAGAAGTGAAACTTCTTAAAGTCTAGTAATGAACGACCAAAAGTTTCGACGCAAAAAAGGACAGTGTATGGTAAATGCTTTGAACTATGTCTCTTTCTTTTCCATACGCTGTCATTCGTTGCGTCGAAAATTCTGATCGTTTATTACTAGACTGCACGAAGTTTCACCTCTGTTGCGCGTGGTTTTCTACGCGTATGATTTTTTATTCCATTTTATTCCATTTTTTTTTTGTATACATAAATTTTTTTATATTATTTAATTAAACGCGAATGAAGTCACACTCGTTGGATAGGTACAAACTGTGACGCACCATAAAATTATAGTAAGGCTTTTGCTTTCGTGTTCTCTCTCTCTCTCTCTCTCTCTCTCTCTCTCTCTCTCTCTCCCTCTCTCTCTCAACACACACACACACACTTTCTCTTTCTCTTTCTCTTAGTTAGACTACGAACCCTAGGCATACACTCGCACTAGTCTCACTTCGTTCGAGCAGCAGAAAGAGTTGGGGGGGGGGGTCAGAACGCTAGCTCAGCTGATCATCCCCACCACTTCCGTTACGCATTTTCGTTTCATCGCCAGCTCGGTTTTACGCCTACCGTACCTAAAGAAGTTTCACTTGAAAAATTCTAAAATAGAACTGTGCATTTAGGAGATAAGAATGTAGGAGAGGATTAGGAATCTCCAACGGGAATCGAACCCGGACCTCACTAAATACGCTGGATAGTTCGTCACCGCATTCAGCGATCCCCACTCCGCGCGAGAGCGCTCCCTACTCCACTGCGCGTTCCCACTCCGATTCATCCCCGCTCCGCTAACCGATTTCGCAGAGAAGGAGCTCAATCTGGTGTTCCGTTCATTCAGTTCCATTTCGGACAATTTTGGACTTAAGAGACGTCGTTTCTCGGAGTCGTCCCCTCGTTCTATCTCGCATATTTCCATATCTTATTATTTCATACCAGTATTACTATATCTTGCGTTCCATTTAAAAGAAGACTAAAACGTATAAAATAAACAAGTATATAAAAAAAAAACTTTTTGAAAACCACGCTTATATTAAAGTGTACTAAAAAGGAGAAAATAATTTTTTTTAGATATTAGTGACGATAAATAAAAGCGTCGAGCGCTGAACTATATTTACGTAATCTTCGTGGACGCTCCACGCTTTTATTTATCGTCACTACTGTCTACAAAAATTATTTTTTCCTTTTGAGTGCTTTTTAATATAAACGTGGTTTTTCTGCAAGTATTTATATATATTTTTTAAGTTTATGATTTGGCTATGCCCGCGAATTTTTTGATGAAGGAATCGTCGAAATTCTGTTTTTCATAGGCGATTTATTACAAGCTGTTTTATTTCTCATCGAGATTTTGTTACTGTGCTATAACAAAACCACTCCATATTTTTCTTTTAAATAAAAAAGAATTTTTGCATAAAGAAAAAATGAGCAGCCAAAGTCTTTTATAACAAACCAGGTAAAATTCTCAGAGAACTTTCAAATGCGTTTTTATCAAAGTTTGATCTAGAAATTTTTAGACCTAAGAACAATGAAGACTGGGTCGATCATAAGCAATCGCAGGCTCAATAAGCACAATCACTCCGTAAAGCTTGATGGCTCAATAAAGAGATCCTGGTGAGCGTAATCGAGCCACTTTTTAAAGAGAATTTGCAGGAATTCCTTGGTGTTCCGCGCTGGAAAACAACGCTGGCTCCCGTGGGGCTTTCGTTTTGCGGGGCAATGAGTAAATTCCAAAGCTCCTTTCGCGCGTGAATAACGATTTTGTAATTCTTGTCGGACGGCCGCGAAGAATGCCGGAAAACACACACGTGAATTTCCACGCAACGCTCCCAGACACTTCAGGAATACTTGGGGCTGATATTCCGACCGGACGACTTGTCGACATCTCTGGAATCCGTAGAATTCCCGGCCGTTTCTTTGACAAACGCTTAAAATGCGCCGACAGTAATGGCGAGAATTACTTTCATCGGCCCCCGCGTAATTTCTGGTCAAGAAACGTTCGTGATCCGCGCCATTTGACGGACGAAATGAACATTTTCTACCCTGTCGTTCACGGGAATCGAGGGAAACATAAGTTTTAAACAAAGCCGCTCGACCCTGCATTGTTCCTTGAAGAAAATATCCGTTCCTGTAAGACTTTCAACAATATTCTTCACTATATTTACTATAGGCAACTTTGCATTTTTGTTTCATATAAAAAATTAATTTTATATGAATTAATTAGTAATTTTATAGTTGTTATTATAAAAATACGAAACTGTTCATTGTGCGATTTGAATGTAAACTTTCACCTGTTTCAGCTACATCTACCAATTTTTAGACGTCGAAAAAATTAAAAATTGGGTTTGTTATGAGCGTTTAAGTACAGCCTTAAAGAGAGCTATTTGAAGGCATGATTTTCTTTCAGGTTTATTTTGGAAATTTGCAGTTAATATAAAACTGCAGAACTGTTCATTATGAAACTTCAATGTAGCTTCGAAACAATTCATTTATCTTGCAATTATCTCTAAAAAATGTTTATCTACAAATTGTAATAGTACATATATAAATATTTAGAAATTCTTAGATGCAGAGAAATCAAGAATTTTGTTTGCAATTTGGAATGAACATAGTAAAAGAATATAATTATCTCCATGAATATCATTATTTCCTATTTAATTTTATCCAAAACAGATAATTAAAATGCACAAAATCTACCATTTACATTCTCCACACTGAAAACACGAAACTTGCAAGAAGAAAAACAAATTGAATCGGAGATAATCTACCGAAATTAATTACTAGGTTTTACAGAGCATTACATGATTCGATTACATTCGAATTGCACGAAATTACATTCGAGTTCGTATTCCGAGAGCTATAAACACGATAAAATCGCCTACTTAAATGCACAGCACTCGTCGCGCAGGTGCACGATCGAGCGAATATCCGCCGATTAAATAATTTATTCGTTACACGCGATTGTGTACCGCGTTATCAGTTTACCACGCCTATATTTATTATTACTCAATATTTTAATTTCCAAATTAAATAATAAACGGAGGCAGACGGCCGAGCGTTTTAAAGCAGACGCTCATGAAGACTCCGAGCTGCAGCCAGGGAAATGTGCCATGCGATATTGGATGCATCAATCAGATGCATCGAAACGCGCCGTTGAGAATCGACACACCTGGAACTTTGACGCTAATCACTTCGAAGCCGTTTCGAATCATTCCAATATATATTTTAATCTCCTGCTTCGTGTTTTGTACCTCTCAATAAATTAGTCTTCGAAAAGGTAGTTTTTTAATTAACACGCCTTTTGAAAGCTGTGTTCTGGAATTTTCTGGTCAAAGTGAATCTTGACAGTTCGAAACATTAATTGAACATAAAAGATGTACAATATTAATGCTCTCGGCATTATTCAATCAATTTTTACTTAAAATGAATTCTGCAATTTATCAAATTCAAATTTCGACGTTTCGATCTATGTTCACATCATCTTCAATTCATTATTTGAACATGACCGAAACATTTCGTATAAAACATTCGATGTACAAGAATAACAAATACAAAATGATTCTTGTAAAATATTATTTGCTATATTGATTAATATAGTTGTTGCAACTTCATTAAAATCAAAATTTTTTGATTGGACGTGTAAAATACATTGTTAAAGGGTGAGAAGAAATTTTGTATATAACAGTAAATGCCTAAGAATGACTATAGAATAATTGTTATACGTCTGCATTGATTGACATACTTGCTGTAAGTTCACTGAAACCAGAGTTTTCTAATTTGATGTGTAAAATAAATTTTGTAGAAGGAGTATAATTTGAATGACTAAAAAATTTCCTACGACATTGAATGCCTCGAAATAAATATTCAGCGATTAACAATAAGATATTATTAGCTATATTACTCATTATAAGCCCAGTGTTTGCAAATTTCGGTTCAAAACGAATTTTAGGGGCATGAAACATGATTCACATAATTGAAAAACTGAGTGTGGGAGATTGAATATATAGTTCGTTGAAACCAGAATTTTCATTGGTGTATAAAGAAAATTTTGAAAGGTGAAATGTATATATCACGTGGCCAGAAAAGTTGGTGCACCACACTGAATGCCTGGGGAATAACTGTATAATAATTATTACAAAATATTAATTCCAACGTTACTAATTACGTTTCGTATAATAAAATTAATTCGAGTATTGTACGAATTAATGTTAAAAATCAATTTTGAATTCTTAACACAAGGTGTATATTATCAAAAAGTGTTGTAGAAAGCTCTAAATATTTGAAAATAAACGTAGTATAAATGCTATAAAATATTAACAACTATATTATTTATTATAATTGCTATAAGTCTGTGGAAAGCAGTATTTGCAATGTGCAAACTGAATTTGGAAAGCTGAGAACGTGGTTTACGTACCCAAAATAAGTATTTGTACAGCATTTAATAAGGGGAAATAAATTTTGCACAAATCAAATAAAATATTACCTATTCGAAGATTAGATACTTTCTCATAGAAGTTAGCTTCGGATTATTTAGTACGAGAAAGCTTTTCCGACTCGTTTGTGGTTCAAAACATGAGAAAAGAAAATTGCAAATTCGCCTTCGTGGACATTATTATTATATTCCCTCAGAAATAAAAATTCACATACATAATATGAACTTATCCATCCCGAAACCACCATGCACAACTATCATCCACAAAGTAACATTAAATCCATTATCCATGAAAAGTGGCAATTATGGATTTACGAAAAGTGTAAAAAATGGATATGTCAAGATTTTTACCAAATTTAATGATAATATATGTCCAAAGAAATAAATACGTGTGTTTATCATGAATAAATGTGAATTAAAACATTTGATATCCGTCATTTCAATGGGGCTGGTAGTTCTGGTGTTAAACGAGCTGGTCGAGATGTTCTTTGGAGAGCTGTCCCTCATAAACCGTAATCATTTACAATCGCGAACCCATTAACCATCCAGGTGCGAGTCTCCGAACCGAACCCGGCTCGGCAGTGCCTGCCGGGTAAGCGGCTCGCGCATTTCTAATATTTGTCTGCGATCGGCGGCTCCTTCTCGTTCCCGTTCGAGTATCGGTCTATCCTCTCTCTCCTGGAGCTCTGGAGGCTCCTCTTTTTGCCCAGTCCGCACACACTGGGATCAATAATGCACCAACCACTCGCCCCTCTCCTTCTCTTTCCTCTTGAAAACCGTACCAGCGGCCACCCACCCACGCCTGCTAGCACCCCTACCATCACCCAACTCTCCCACCCTTTCCATTTCATCCCCGCTTCTCCTCATTCCAGCTAGCTATCTCCCTTTCCCTCATTCGCAACCCCTGCCAGTGCACTGTGTCCTCTTTGTTCAACTTTGTTCGCCATCCCTCTCGCACTTCCCAGTTCAAGCTACACCCATCTCTGTCCCCCTTGGTTTAGATGCTCCTAGGTCCCTCACTGTTAGATTCAGTAGGATACTATATTCCTCTTGCTTCAGCTAGATATGCTCCTCTCTGTTCCACTGTGGTTCTCGGTTTCTGTCGCTCCGGGAGCATTGGTTGCGTCTTTCTTGGATTCGGAGGAACATAGACTGTGCTCTTCTTGCCTCCTCCTCTTTCTTCAGTCAAGTTCTCCGTTTCTGTTCTACCGCGTGCACCGGCTCTGTTACTCTTAATATCAATGAGGTAGGACCCTCTTTCTTCAACCAAACCATCTATTTCTGTTCTACGCCGGCTATTCTGGCTCTCTTACTCTTAAATTGAGTAGGGTACAGCGACGCGTTTCTCTTTGTCCTACCGAACAGTTCTCTTTCTCCAACTAGACCCTTTGGTCCTCTACAACTAGCTACCCTAGCTCACTTACTCTCAATACTAGCAAGGTATCCTCTTTCTTCAGTATAAATACTCTGTTCCTCTTGCACCAGCCAGATCTAGTCTCTTCTTCCAACCGAGGTCTATGGTTCTCTTCCTCTTGCTCTAGGCCCCCTAGCTCCTTCACTCTCATTATCAGAACTCTCTGTTCCTCTGGCACTGGGTACCTCCTTTGCCGAGGGTACTGGTCTATCTTCTGTTTCTGTTGCACCACCCAGCCTGGCTGCCTCGGCGAGTTCTCTCCTTTTAGTCTCCCCTGTCCCTCCTGTAGAAGTTATCATAGTTGTCCCTACAGGGTGAGGATGCGGATCTTTTTGTTTATCTCTCCGTTTCTGTATTGTTGCTCACGCATAGTTTTCTTGTTGTAGTTGATAGCTCCTGACTTTAACTGGCCTGACTCCCTTAATTAAGCTACCGCCTTCTCTCTTTCTCTTTAACGAAACGCGCTGTTCTTGCTGCAGCAGACGTATGCATCTAGATTCTTTGTTTCTTTCTATTTAGCCCACTTTAGGCTCGAGTAATAGCTACTTTAGGCACGGCTGTCTTTTCTCCTACAAATTATCCGTTTGTCTTGCACTTGCTCATTCATTCTCAGACTCTTTTAGGACTCTTAGGTTCGGTCTTCTCTGTTCTAAACGATCCTCTGTTCTTCCTTTACTGGATACACCCGTTCCACCACTCTACAAACTACAGTTCTTTGTTCTGAAGGATCCTCCGTTCAGCTTGTTCTAGATACACTAGTTCCATTACTCTAAACATTTTAGACCTCTGCTCCTCCTTTTCCCCTGGCTACCTTGACTACTTTGCTGAAGGTACAGTTTGCTTCTTCCAACTGTCTACCTCTATCTCTATACAGACAACCTACTTCTGTATAGTCTGCCACAAGTTGACCTCTCTAGATGACGAGGGAGAGAGAGAGAGAGAGAAAGAGATAGAGAGAGAGAGAGAGAGAGAGAGAGAGAGAGAGAGAGAGAGAGAGAGAGAGAGAGAGAGAGAGAGGACTGCAGTTTGAGGTTAGGAAAACTTGGTTAATAACTTGCTGGTATTGAGGATGAGGGACTTGAAAGAAATATAGCAGAGTAGCCCAGTGAAGTTGAAAATGAGGTTAGGGTAGACAGTCGAAGGGAAAACAGATGATTTCCTCGGACAAAGACCGTACCTAGGTGGTCTTGAGAGTGAGGATACCAAGGAGGTTGTTGAAACGGAGAAATAGAGAAATTTGCAGAAGCTAAGAGTGAGATATAGGGTACGCATTGGAACATGATTGAGATAGCTAGGGTAGTTGATACAAGATAATCTTGACTGAGTAGTTAGTAGACCAGAAACAGAGGACAAGTGGAAAGATTAGTGGGATCTAGTATAAGTAGTGTAAGGAAAAAAAGTGTATTGAGGGATCCAGGATAGCTAGTGGAAAAAAGAGAGTTATATTCTAGAACAACCAAAAACGAGAAACAGATATATCACCTGCTAGACCAGAAGACTCTGGGTCTAAAATAAGTAAACAATCTACTCGAGGAAACACTAGTACATTTTAGTAAACCCCAACTAAGGAACCCGGGTATAAAAGAAACAGCCCATCCCTAGAAATCGTGGCCCACCCCTAAATCCAGAAGGAAGCGAGCCAGAGAGCATCCCCTATACCCACGTCTCTCTCCTCGCTCTTCACAGCCGAACATCAGCCAGAGCAAGCTAGCTTCATCCTCCCTCCTGCTCGCAACTCTCCTCCCATCTCCCAGTCTCTCCCCCTCACCCTAGCTTCTCTCACCCCTACCAACCCTTTCCCGGCACACGCAACGTCCCTCTCATTCCAACTCCGTCTCTCTCCAGTCCCTCCCCTCCCGAATGTCTCTGCGTCCTCCTTCTCGTTACCTTGTCCAAAGCTCCCCCATTCAGACTCCGCCACCTTGCGTCGTCCTCTCTGTTCCTTCAGGACCCTAGCTCTTTCCCTCTCTCTCTCTCTCTCTCTCTCTCTCTCTCTTTCTCTCTCTCTCTCTCCTTCCAAAGAAAGAAAGCACCCTCTTTCTCCCACTCACCCCCTCCAACCCTCATCTGGGCTACAGAGCGAGGAACCGGCCTTCCCTCGACGGAATTCAAGCTTTGATGAAATCCACGGCTTGCTCTGATATCGAAAAGCATTTAAACGCTGTCCACCCTTCTTTCACCCCCCCCCCCCCTCTGCCATCTCTCAGAGTCTTCTTTTTTCTTATTCTCCGTGTACTCCTTCTCTGACACAATACTTTTTCCATTTTCCTTTGTTGGATCGTGCTACCGGTGCCGCATACCTCAGGATCCGTGTTTACACGGTTTTATGGTAGTCTCACACCCCCAAACTGATCAGCCCGAGATCACATGCTCTGCCTCTTTTATATGAGAATTTTGAGAGCAACAGATTTTACACTGATTGTTTTACAATTGTTCGCGGTGGACGGTGTTTTTTTGGCTGCAGATGGATTTCGGTGCAGAGACTTCTGTGTTCAGACTGTTAGAAGCGATAGTGGTAACAGGAAACCGATTTCGGTGCATGGAAGCGTTAACATAATCCTTTTCGGGGATTTTGAATGGCTTAGATTCTTTGGTTTGGGGAGATTGAGTTCGGTTTTGAAATGTTTTCGGAGATATACGGTGATTTTTAAATGATTTTGGTGGAGGCGACTGATTCTTTTTATTTTGGGGAGAGTAACCGTGTTTTTCAATTTGTTGATCAATCGTTCTTGCCACACTTTAATGGTTAGATTTGATGAACAAATGGCTTTTAGCAGTAGCGTGGTGCAGAATTAAAGATGTGGTTTGCATGTTCGCAGAAGAATAATCATAGCCATTGTAATATCAGAATTTCATACTTAAAAAAATTATGTCTTGATAGCTAAAAAGTTGATAAATTTTATGCAAAACTTTGTATATTTATATCTGCTTCCTTTTCACAATAAAAAAAAATTCATAAAGATGAGTAAACAAACTTTTACTTGAGTTGAAATTTAACAGTCGCCACTTTGGGATGATTTGTTTTAAAGAATTAGTTTTTACTAGCTGAGGAATTAACAAATTATGTCCAAATAAATTGCATATTGATATCTGTCTTCTTTTCGTGGTAGAAAATTCGCAAAATTGTTCAAATGAAATCTCAGTAAATTCCTATTTCTGACACACGACTTTTAGTTAACATTACTCGCTTTATCATTTGAAAGTACAGGTTGGAAGCATAAAAATGTAAATGTACAACTATGATTTTTATCATGATGCGGAGTACACACTGTGCTGACCCCGAAATTATAAAAATTACGGACTGGCTACGCCCCTGTCTCTTCTTACAGTGAACTTTGTCTTGCAATTATGTAAACGTGGCCTTAAAGGCGAGTTCATTATCCGTGCTGATAAAATTTCAGCGGAAAATTACAAAGTACATTCTTTGCTGACAGAAAAATTAATACACAGGTTCGTATGTCTCGAGAAAAACCTACACTTTGTTTTAGTCGTCTTCGTAAATTTGCTTAGCTCGGCAGAAAGCAGATATCAGCGTGTAATTTTCTGCATAAAACTTGTTGACGCTTTAGCCAGTGCAAAATAATTTTTTCAGATGAAGAATTTTAAAAAAGCATCCACTGCAATTATTTAAAAAACCAAGTTTTTTCTGAAAACATACGAAATTTAGATTTTAACATTTCTATAAACATTTTGCATTATTTTTTAGAAAGATTTCCTAATCCTTGAGCAATTAGAATACAATTTTTCGAAATAAAATATTCCCAAATTGAGGCCACTGTAATTACTATTTTATGGTAGTGTATTCTATGGCGATATTGGATTCTACAATAACGTTGCAAAGATATTCAGCAGTTAATTGATTATTTTATAGCGAGAATGTGTAACGCAATATTGTCAGAGGAGATTAAATTAAATGGAATTTAATAGCTAGTTTTATTCCGTTTAATTTCTTCAAATATTGTGTCGAATATTACTGAAAACGTTACGGTTACCTAATTTTTAATTAACATTGCGTAATAACAATTTGCGGCGATGGAAAATAGTATGCAATTAGTGTGTACATTACAGTGACCGACATACGGGTGGCGAATGTTTTGTCAATATGGAGGACCAGGCTTTAATATCGACTAAACTGAGCCCAACTCGGTTACGAACGTTTTAAAGCAACCTGCACCGTCCCACTATATAAACAATTGCATATCGCTCACCATATTCGATGCATCCATCTGTCAGTGATTTTTCAGTTTCTTACCTGCAACAAAAGAAAACGTAATTAATACAAAAATCTTTGAAAATCTTTCATTCCTCTGTACTTAAAATCCTTGTAAAATTTCTATACAGAAAAACTCGAATCTGAGTATTGTTTAAAACCTTTTGTTTAAGAATCGCCTCTTATATTATTTTTTTTAATTTCCAAAGAATTTAAATTGGTAAGTTTTTTACCTCGTCAAGTCTCTATTTTATAAAACTTTCAATTTTATAACTTTTTTAAATCCATCTTCGAGAAAAGTCAAGCCAGCAATTTAAATATTTACATTTCTACGTTATCTTTTCATTCTGACGTAAATGGTTGCTAATATATTTAAAATCACAAAGATTTTGTAAAAGGGAAATTAGCTGGTTAATAGAATGATACACAATTTTATTTTGAAAGTGCCCTAAGTCCATTTGTCAGTTTGTTTCATGTTAACGCAGCCTCCAGCTGCTGTCTAGACCTCTAGCTTCCATGAGAAATATTAAAGTAGCTTTAACGTGGCTAAAAATTGTCCAAACTGTTGAATATAATGTGGAAATCATAGACCATAAATTCTCATTATCAGGATATTCATTTTCAAAGAAAAATAATTTACTGTTTGTCCTCCAAGATTATTATAATGGCATCAAGAAGTGCCGGAAAGGTAATGGCTTTATTTTAAATGAAATGAAACAAGAGGATTTCATATCAACAAGATTTTTGGAGGATGCAATTTTTAAAATGGTAAAGAATTCTAACGGAGAAACAATAAATTGGTTAAAAATATGCTTGATGCGTTGTTTGAGAAATGAATCATAAAAAATTTTCTATAAGATATCAATGGATGAGAATGCAGAGTTTAAAATACTGAATTTATCACCACGTCGGGGTAGACCAATAAAATTCGAAAATATTGTATTGACAACACTTTATAAAAATATAAGACATAATACAAGGATACGATGGGCTTACTACGATATATGTACATATACCACCGGAGCACCACAACTTCTTCAAATCCCTCCCGCATACACAAAATGTAAAGGAAGAGTAAATTGTTACGTAATTTATACAGTTAGAGAATTTCCTGAATTGTATAAATGGTGTTTTCAAGTTTCCTAATGAAATATAAAATAAATTGAATATTGTTTTCTCAATTTGAAGCATTTTAAATTATATCGAATAGATTTGGGCTGTTTCAAATTTTGTGACAAATCTAGTTGCTAATTTTGAAAGTGGCTTAACTCCATTCTTGGTAAGGAGACACATATTATTCGTTTAATAATTGCTGTTATTTTAATAGGAATTGCAAATATAACTCTGTTAGATACACTTAAGGAGTGCGATACATTGGTATGCTACACGTATATTTTTAATTTCATTGAAACGCATACACTTAGATATCTCAATTTGAAGTTAAATGGAGTTGGGCCAAATTCAAAATAAACGACTCATATGTATATAATATATTGAAACTAGTTTAAACAATTTCTGAAGCGAAGTCCTCCGATTATGTAATTTCTTATGCGAAGATACTCGATGGAGACCAAGACACGATTGTTTTCGCTGAAAATACAAATGATCGTGTTCCCACAGGCATGTAACACCATGAAAATAGTAGCAACATTTACCAGTGTATATTCCATTGCTCCGGCGAAACGCTCGGGGCGATCGACTAACTAGCTCCCAGCAGGTCCTTCACCAGCGCAAGTATTATTGTACAAAATGGAGGCTTCATGCCAGTACATGCTCGTTACTACCGATCGACATTCATAAGCTGCTCGAAATACGAATTCCAGCCTCGATTGCCCGGAAACCAGCTGATATTATCACGAAACCAAATCGGTTTGCTACTCCGACGAGTGCAAGCCTTTCTTTCAAAGTTCGTATCCACAAAATTAAGTAATATATCCAGTTGATTCGTTTCCAATCTTAATTAGAAAATTTTACTCCGTTGCAAAAAATTATCTCGAATCGATTCGTTCATTTTATAACATTGCAAACGACGATGAAGTTTCTGTCAAATAAAACATTGAGTAGATGTAGAAATTATGGAACAACTCCACCATTTTGTAACATTTTCACATTTCTACAATTTGTTACGTGAAGCTGAAAGTTTATATGTGTTTATATAGCACAGAATGTTGGAATTGTTTATTCAATATTTTGGTACAAAATAAATTTTAAACTTGGCCATTTTACTGTGTCCTCTTTAACAATCAATTTTAGGGAAAGGTGACACCAGCTTTTTACAATTTCTCCAATTTTTAAAAATTCATATATATCAAGCTGAGAACTGTGTTTATAACTTGTAAAATAATTGGATGTTTTGATTCACTGTTCGTTTAAAAATGTTCAAAATATGTTCCTTTGGGTATGAACAAGGCTTCGCCCGAGAATTTTTCGAAGAAGAAATCTCTGACTAACTATCTATCCTAAAGGATTGTATCTTCATTTATCCGAACCGAAAAGCTTTGCCTTATCATATCGATCTTTGTCATATAAAAATTAATGTTTAAACAAACTAATTTTACTAAGGAGTAGCAGAAGTACGAAGAATTACAGCTTGAAAAGGGTCTCGGTCACATTTTTCGTGTTCTCAGGCGTAACAGGACTATTGATCCTGCCAGAAAACGTTGCTTATGGCGCGCTAAAGTTGTTTGGCAGCAATGTAGACAGTTTTCGAATTTTTCCAACGATTTACGGCGCTCACGTCGTTGATTTCCCGGCGTGGCTCGTTCGAAACCGCATTTTTGCGAGGATCGAGCGTAATTAATGTTACACGGAGGAAAATTTGAATGTATGCGAGCGGCTGGGGGTGCGCGGCAGGGAAGTTGTTGTTGAAAGCGGGCACGGAACGAAACGCGGAAACAACGTCTCGTTAATCGTAGAACGCATTATTCGGGGCTCCGTCGTTTCCTCGCAGTTATTGCGGATAGAACACGGGAGAAATGTGTGCCGTAATTTCGGATATTGCGCCTCACTTTTCGGATTAATCGCACAGCATCGAAAGCCCAGATATTTCGCCCGACAATTCCTGAAATGCAAGTAGTGGGTCCCCCCACCCCTTGGCGAATCTCCGAAATTAGCAATTATAATTGCAGCCTCGACTGATCGACGATGTCCGATTATCGCTCGCTTCTCATTCAAAGCTGTGTCTGCACACCGGCGATGGAAAATCTCCAGTTTTAAGGAATCCTTGGAAAGGGGAGGCTTCCAGTGGAAGTTTGAGTCGCGGAAAAAATTCTTCGGAACTCTGTGGAAAAGTTGTGTTGAGTTCGGTATTTTTTAAAAAGAAACAGGATCTTTGCTCTGTCGCTCGATCGCTTAGAAATACGCGACTCAGGGTTGTACAAAGTAAAGCCTTCAGTCTTTGAAATGAGCCTAGGTAGATTCTTTTACGATATTTTCATACAAAGTTACAATAGTTTGGATTTTCTAACTTCGCAGGAAGGTTTGTCGAATGTCGATCGCCAAGCAGCGAGATTCGATCATTTTGTTCGCAGCTAACACTGTCCAACAGTAAAAATGTTTCCATATAACTGTTGGGTGTATCTTATAGAGTTTTTCTTTATTAAGCATTTCCACAATAAAATGTGAACATATTTTGTATTTTCATAATTTTGTGTAATGATCGGAACCCAAAACGACAAAACAATTTATGAAATTGAAGCATAGTGTTGAAGCGACTGAAAAATTTTATTTTCAATACTCGTCGTCTTATCTATGTAATTATAGTACCTATAAACATTCGAGATTCTTCCGAGTAAAATAAGTACAACACAATATAAATAGGACCATTCTTATCGACTTCAAGATATAAATAAAAATAGGTTGCTCCATATTAAATCGATATGTATTCTAGAATTGTAAATAGTGTAATAGTGTAGTGTGGGAATAAATTGTTTTTTCTTGCAAAAGGCCTTTTTAGTATGAAATATACTATGAACAAGAGACTAAGATTAAAAATATATATATATATATATATATATATATATATATATATATATATATATATATATAAGATAAATTAATACAGAATAAATATAGTAAGTATAGTAATAAATAATAAATAACAATATAATAACATTTAAATAAGCTAAGATAATTATGCGCTTATGACCACTGCATCGCGCATCGCCGTTACGCGGCGATATCGCAACGAACAACCGCGACCGTGCGCGCGCTAGTGGAAGAGCACCACTGGCGGTAACGCATGTCCGGTGAAGATATTTTGCGTTCTGGATGGCAAAAAACGTCGACGTTGGATACTTGAATGGGTGATTTCTCAAGATGAAAGTCTGCTCTATCGCGTGGTACATTTCGATTTTCCGCAGGACCCTTATTTTTTCAGATAAATTAAAAAATATCATCAAATTTTGGTTCAAAAGTGGTGTCTCTCCGTCTTTAATGATTGTTTAAACATCTTTAAACATTCATAATGTATTACTATCGGATATCACTGTATTCAGGAAAGTCTACAGAATCTTTTGCTGTAAAGAACAATTCAATATCTATTATAATAACATCACAGTAATTGTTTAAAGTTGAAAAATGTTTTTTTTTTCAATGTCATGTTTTTCAAAAACTGTGCGTGTAGGAGAAAAATTAAGGCCAGATTCGGAATCAGCGCGAAAAACTCTACAAGATACATCCAACAGTTATATGGAAACATAAAAAAAGTTTAAATTTGTTGGACAGTGTAATTACTGAACAGAAAATTCCAATTTTTTTTTACTGAAAACAAACATAACAGCTAGCTTTACATATCCATTTGGTAATTATTTACTTTAGGGGATTCCTCACCGATTTTGATGACCTTGAAATATGTTGTCAAGGTCATCATTCTGAACAACCTTTTCCTATACATGTTACCGCCGCTCGACTTTAGTTTCCGAGATATTCGCAAAAAAGTTTCAACATCTCGAAAAGTGATCGGAGTAGGTCTGGGTTAGATTTCTTAGCAGGGATGAGGTTTGAATCCCTCAATACAATAGACGTTTCTATTTGAAGTGGTGTATATTTTATTATTAATCTTATATGACAGGAAATATTTCGGCCATCATTTCAAGAAATGCTGTTATTCTATTGTCAAAACTATGGCATCGACGAAATAAAAATTCGACAATACAGGGTGTCCCAAAACTACCCTAGGAGCCGAAAATAGGAGGTTCCTTGGGTCATTTGAAGCGACATTTTCCTTTGCAAAAATGTTATCCGCGACTTTGTTTAGGAGTTATTAACGAAAAATACGGACCAATCAGAGCGCGACCTAGACGCGAGTTGGTAAAATCGGCTCGGCGCGCCAACTGTCCATTGGCCGACTGTGCCAACTCGCGTCTAGGTCGCGCTCTGATTGGTCCGTATTTTTCGTTAATAACTCCTAAACAAAGCCGCGGATAACATTTTTGTTAAGGAAAATGTCGCTTCAAATGACCCAAGGAACCTCCCATTTTCGGCTCCTAGGGTAGTTTTGGGACACCCTGTATATCCAACATAATGTTGTTTCCGCGTTCCATAACGGGGAATATTAGCCCTTGTTTCTCGCCAAATACGCTCTATATTTTGTCCTAATCAAACCTAACCTTTTTTTTTTTTGAATTGGGGGAAATCCGATTAAGGATAACCATCCTTGCCGCCGAAGACAAGGATGACCAATGTCGGTCTCGGTATAATCGTTACCGATTAAAAACCCCAATAGCCGTCCCTAGACATTTACTGCAGGGACCCAGGATCGCGGTGGTACTCAACTGGGCCCCCGCTGTCTTTTGATGAGACATCCCCTGGCAACCCCCCTTAACAACAGGACAAGCAGCCGACGACCAGGCTTATTCGTCCCCCTTCCCGTGGAATCAAACCTAACGTAACCTAACCACAACTCATTCTATTCGTATGATTTTTCTCTTAGTAGTTCAAATTCCTGATTACAGCTGCAATGCAAAAATTATGCGATCAGAATGAGTTGTGGTTAGGTCGTAGAGGGTTGGTCGCCAGGCCGGCCCGACCACGCATACGAAAATCCAGGAGTAGTCTTTTAAAATTGAAAGCTCACCCTATATATGTATGACCCGAATGAGACACTGTTTTCTCTCTCATCTCCACAGCGTGTTTAGAAGCAAAATGTAAACAAACGCCGCGCCGAGGACAGGCTTAGGTTGCCACGGAGCGTGCAGAAATACGAAAAATTCAATACAGTATTAGTGATAGTTTTTTGCGAATATCTCGAAAACTAAAATCGAGCGGCGGTAACATGTATAGGAAAAAATTGTTCAGAATGATGACCTTGACAACATATTTCAAGGTCATCAAAATTCGTGAGGAATCCCCTAAAGTAAATAATTACCATCCATTTTTTAATTTGAAAAATCTCATGAAAGAGCAACAGCAGAAATGTTTATTTATACATAGACTCCGTTGCTCGCGCAAACTTTCCTTCGTCGCGAGCGCACACCGCGCAAACCTTGTTGCATTAGGCCACCCCGAAGGCTACGAACAAAAACAGACTCCGCCAAGCATCCTACAGCTGCGACAATATTATTCCTCGCCTCTGATTAGCTGATTTGCAGTGTATTGACGCAGGATCCCATAAGTCTCGCCAAACGGCTTCCGCTTGCAAAAACCGTTGCACCGAAGAAGCACAAATAAAATACAAATCCCGAACGAAACGGAGAGTCAAAATCGTCATGTCACACTGTAGGTAGAAGGGTATGGGTTTCATCTGCTGTATCGAAAACGATTATGCGATTGCTTGAATGGACAGCGCCTTCGCAATTTACAGAAACATCAGTATACAATAGATGTACTGACGAGACGATATCAATCCCATGATAAAACTGTTTTGTTTCGAACTATTTATTTGTGAAACTTTTACCATCATGTGCGCGACATTATTCTGATTAATCTGGCACCTCTTCTGGAACCTCGGTCATCCGAACGGGCAATATCTGAATTCCTGATTTAGCCGACTTTACAAATCAAGATTTAAACTATGACTGTAACTAGTGATTTGATCTATCACTGTAATAGACAATAATCACTGTAATTCGGATAACCGAGGTTCTACAGTATCGTGGATTAAACGCGTAAATGCGAACCAAATGATAGCATGTTTGTACTCATTTTAATCGGTAAAACACGGCGAACATCCTGGTAAAAGTTTCACAGATGAATGATCGAAAACGAAAAGATATTCTATCATTGTCTTTCTACTTTTCTAGGCGAGCACAGCGCGGCGCGGCGCGGCGGTAAGAGATCGAGGAGTAGTGTCTGTACAGGATACAAGGGGCGGTTCAGTGCCGAAGATTCCGCATTATATCGAGGCGTTACTGTACTTTCTATCGAGCAGAAACGTGTCTGAATAATTATGCTGTTTGTAATGCCGGGGAAAAAAGTAATCTCCGTGACTGTCGACGCTAATATCGATACAACTCGTCGGCAGCAATCCCACAGGTTCCCCTGAACTCGTGAGAAAAGTACCTGCCGCCACTTTCACGACTGTCGAGCCGCTGCCGCTGTCGCTGCCGCTGTCGCTGCCGCTGCGTTCCATCCAACTTTCTGCTGACAGCTCATCACGATTCCCGAAGTAGAACGATCTTCGCGACGCGAGCCGTCGGATTTGCTCGTGTCAGAAGCGTCGATCGCGGCAGAAAATTAAATGCGAGGGACTTACAGACTTTGCAGTATGACTACGCGCCTCCTCCTAGCGCTGGCAACTGAGAAAGTTGTTGGCACTTTCGAATGGTACTTTTCGATGGAACGTTCGATTCGTTATTTGGGTCTGTTAACTCTATCAAGAGTCGAGTGAGTCAACTATGTGATTATTTATGATATTCATCTGAAATCAACGACGAACGATAGATACATGTTACCTTTGTTTTATAGATGTTTTACAAAGTTTTTGACCATTCATTAGGGACAGGAACATTTTGTTTGTCGGTCAACAAATTTTTTTCATCAATAAAACTACTTTCTGGATCTAATTCCTATTTAATGGAGGAGCATCGTAAAAGGCGAGTGATAACCGTGGCAGCGAACTTTTTGTTGATTGAAGCTCTCGGTCCCATTGTTTACCAGATCGCGTCCCGCGAGCTCGATCGACAGTCGATGTTTCCCCGCAATCCACTTCTCCGCAATCAATTTCCCAGGAAGTCATAGCCGCGCGAGCGCGGCCGGGCGCGGGGGGCAATGGGGAAAAAAAACGAGAATAAAGCAAACGATTAATTAAAGCGGCATCTCCCCCAAAAAGTTAATTAAACCGGGCACGTTCCCGAGGTCTCCTACGACTATCGGAGCGAAAGCAAAGCCAACAAGAACCGGCTGGAACGGTTCTCGGGGGCGAATTCTCTGCTTGCTTATCCGTCGCGTCGTTCGAGAATGTGAGAACAGTCAGCTGTGGACTCGGCCCGGGGAATAAGTCGAGATACGTGTTGCGACAACAGCCGGGGACAGGACGAGGCTACCAGCACCAGGATAACGGTGCAGCACGGGTCCAGATCGAACGATTTTTTCCTTCTGAAAGTGTAAACAAATCGGATAAGAAGCCGGAAAGAACACAGTCACGGACAAAACGATAGGAAACTACCTACGTTCCTCTGTGTTTCCATGTGGCATCCGGACAAAATGTGCAATTCAGCTGTTTCGAAACTCGTTAATAGACTTTTTTTCGTCGAACTTCCTAAATGCAGAAATATGAAACTGTCTAATAACAAGATCTGAAGCGTTAACGAATTTTTACGAAAAATAGCAAGTAAATATACATAAATTCTAATTTTTAACCGTATACAAATGCAACTTTCTTTTTTCCATATTAATGTTTTAGATGCAGAAACATTGCAAAATGCCGTACTTACTCGCCAATTTCGAGGTTAAGCAGTCTAATGACAAGATTTGGAGAGCTTACGAATTTTTTTTTAGAAATACAAGGCAGATATAAAAATTCTAATTTTTTTACCGTATACAAATGCACCTTCTAGCTTTCCACATAAATTTTTTAAATGCATAAATGTTGTAAAATGGCGGAGATCCGCGCAGATTTCGCGAGCAGCACGAAAAAAATTGTCCCAGCTTTTGATGAATTTTTTACCCTGTTAATTACGGAATAACAAATCTGGTTTTTCTTTAAATTTCGAGAGAGTAGGTGTCCGGGCGATTGCAGTAGGAACATTAGAAGCCGCAGTTAACGTCGCTAGTTATCAGCGGAATAAATCAATCGGCAAATTTATGTAACGCGTTTTACGAGAGTTGTAAAATTTCGGAATCATTTTGAATACGTTAAACGAAAACGAGTATATAATAGGCTACGCAGCTGTATTTTATTAAATAGAGGTTGCTCTCGTAAAAGAGGAGCGGTAAAAGAGGAGACTTTCAAATTCTAGTAGGTCGGGGCTGGTGGGGGGAAAAATCATTCGTTTCTACATACGCTAATAAAAATTCTCTTAACTTCTTTACTGCGCAAGTCCGAGGTGTCTAGTTATCTCTGTTACGACTCTATGGTTCCGTTTCTACTAGCATATTTATCACTTTTATCGCGCTTCTCTGCTCAACCTAAGTACTTTCGCGCCGGTGAACTATCAGAAATCACGGGAAGACTCGGTTTGACAGTTAGTTAACACAACCGACAATATTACACGACATTAAAAAAATCCATTTCTATAACGAAATACCTCTATTTCTAACAATTTCATTTATTTGCGTTCTCGCTTCCTGAAACATTTAATTTTTACCGATTGAAAAATTTTAATGAACACCGTTACCGAAAACACGTTGTTCGATAGTTTTGCCGTAAGTGTATGTTGTGCTGTAAAAAAGTTTCGCGTGAAAGTATCGTACACAAGCGTGTTGAAAAAATTATCGAAGTTTTGTTCGGAAAAAATTCTCAAAAAATCGTCAAAATAAACAATAACATGTGCCGTATACGTGACAGAGTTCGACACAGTGTTGTACGATTACCAGAACGGTTTTGGAAAACGAAAAAATACGATTGTTCTATTAACAATATAAACCCGCTTTACTCACGGGCGATATCGTTTTTTTTTTTCTCAGGAAAGTGATAACAAAAAGTCTTTTAGAACGTACTGCAGTTCCACTACTATAGAATCCTTTGATATAATTAAAAAGAAAATGAAATTTTTTACATATCAAAACACACATTTTTTTTGATTTCTTCTTTGCGTCCTCTGATGCATCAACTATACCCGTATACCCAGTGACCCTACAATTTAGATCCAGCCTATACCACAATAAGTCAGCAGAAAAAAAATTCATCCCTGATGCAGTTTTTCAGAAACAGAAGAATTTCAGAAGAATATAATTTGCAAGTTATTAATTGAACTTAAACAGCGTTTGTTTTGCATAAAAATCCACAGGCTATTAATTAATCCACAGCTTAGAGCAGCGTAACGAGCACCTTATCGATCACACGCTGAATCCTTAACCCCGTAATCAGCGATCCATTCAATTACCGTTTGTTTAGTAGCTGTTGCACGCTATAGCATGGTACGGCAGGTAATATCACTCGCAGAGGAAGATAATCGGCTTGCCTGTCCTAAGTAAATGACATTCAGCTTGATAATTAGTATTCAGACGGTTTTATCAGAGAAAGGATTTAATTACGCACGGGGAGTTATCGATAGATCGCGGAGATCTCGCTTGTCGCTATCAAGATCTGCTCGACTATCAATCGTGGCCGGGTCACTGCTAAGATATATTGCCTGAAGCGTTATGTTAGAACGGACATAATGAATGACGTAAATCACCGTCATGATACGCGGACGTGATTTAGCGAGCTCCAAGACCAGGGACAAAAAACAGGGATCGATTAATTGGGTCGGTCCAAGGATTTTAATAATGCATCAATTATTATCGGCGCACGAGATTTATCGTGTAAACTCTCTGTTTTCATTCTTTTCGACTTTAACGAGTTTCCGAGTGCGTTGGCATTTTGGCTGAAATAAATCGTTATGGAAACACTTCTTTCTCGCGAACTACACTTATAGTGAATTCTCACGAGTAGTCCACTTGCTGGAAGCCTGTCACTGTCAGTATTACTGTTAGGAGCAATTATTTATCGGAGTAAATAAACAATGAATGACGAAAGGCGTAGAGAATTTGAGGTTAGACAAATACCGACTTTTTAAAAAACCGGCTTTCGGATTTTAACTTCTCCATGAAACCGGTTTCAAGTTTTTACAGATAAAAAACAAGACATATTTACAACTTAAACAAAAAAAAGGAAAACATAAGGTACATATACGTACATACACAAAATTATTAAAGTAAAAAATTAACAAAATAATACCCTTATAAAATCACAGAGATTAACAAATGTTTTATATTTATGTAAATTAATATTTTACTTCTTCCTGTGTTTAATAAAGTATGACTTCAAGAAGCAAGGAACGTCAATGGTTTTATTGCTTAGTCGTTTCCTTATTTTGGACACAAAATTACCAGAAAAGCAAAAAAAAACTCGCTCACTTGCCAATGAACTGGTCTTAATTGTCTTTAAAGAATTAAATAATAAATCGAAATGGTTTGTTCTTCTATTTCTAGTCTCCAAGACCAAAAACTCTTTCTTTAATGTTCGAGGACTAAAGGAAGTCACTTTTTCAGGTTCTTGTGGATACTTATTTATAGCTATTTCCGTAGCATTTTCCATCATATAGTAGATATGTCTTGATTTTCTTCTTCGTCCCCTTTTTCAACAGCGCAGTCATCTTCTGTAGAATAATCTTTATATAATCTTGATAATATCTGTCTGCATAACATAATAATATCAGTTTTTGTAGTTAATGGAATAAATTTACTAGAAGATATATAAGTGTTGTGTATAAATTTAAAACATGTTTTTTTCATTAAAAAACCGTTTTTTTTTTTTTACTGAAAAAACGGTTTTAAATTACATCTTCCATAAATATATCTTCTAGAAAATTTCTTTCTCGTTTTTTTATTGAAAAAACCGGTTTTGGAATTGCATAATTTTCTTTTAAAAACCGACAAACCCTAGGTTAGACCTCTTCTCTGCGCTTGCTAGTAGGGCGATCTGACTCACTGGCAATAAACATATCCGCGTTCTCGTCCACCGAATAACAATACATTACTATGCGATATTACTAATCGGTTTAAACACTCTGATAGTGAATGACAACATCATCTGATTCGTATGAATAAGAAAATACTTGTAAACACATTGGTACGAAATAATCAAGATGTTACTTCGATTTCTGACCTTGCATGACCTTGGAGGTCACAGTACGGTATACTGATGAATTCGTCTAGGCACACGTTTCCGTATGATATAAAAAATATAGAGCGTTTCATTTGAAAGATTGAGGGTCACCTTCATATCTAACAAAATAGTATAAACACAAAAAAATGACACACGTCATTGTGTTTGCCTATAACAAACAATACTATACATTTTCCTGTTTAATTTTTTTCTAAAATTTACTATTCACAAGAAAAACGCTAGCAAGTAATAGCGTGAACGCCCTGTATATAAATCGATAACATTACAAACATCTGAAGCTGTATAAATAATTTTCAAAGATGCAGTTCCGCCCTATTTCTGTCAGCGAGTGCGAAAGGTCCCGCTCGCTCCTCGAGGGACCGTCCGCAAGTGACAATCGCCGATTCTCATGAAATTTTGCAGCAAGCGGAACGGTGAAACATATTTGACACGTATTTCCTTTATCGGCAATCGCCCACATCGACGGGGGGATGGGGGTGGGGGTGGGGGTGGGGGTTAGGTCAGGTTAGGTGAGAACAGCCCCCAAAGGTGTTCGAGAAAACCCATTTCGCTGAATATCTCTGGCTCCGTCGCAGGCTAGACAAAGAATAATCATTGTAAAATCAGAAAGTTCCGGCACACTCTTTACTCAAGCCATACATTTTCAACGCTTTCGTCGTCTTTCGTTTTCTTCGAAAGATATTTCTCGAGCTATTTAAATTGGACTGAACGAGAATTACGAGTCCTCAGAGGCCTCGAGTCCTTCCGCAGCACGTATCCTGCGGAAGGAATAGCAGTTTTGGATTATTTAGCATGAAATGGACATCTTCTGGCCCGGTACGTAATATTAATATGGTCTCCAGCACTCGGTGTGCCGGAGACAATGGCGGAGATTGTGTTGAATGCAGTAATCAGAGGGCAGACTGCGTCCTGAGGGACTTTGCCGAGGCTCCTCTCCTCTTCCTTGGCTTACTTCTCTCTTCGTGTTGATCCTGCGGCGGCATGGGACTCTCCTCTTTCCGCACGATAGCTTTTCTTCCCCTACAACACGCTCTTCCTGGCGGTTCTTTTTCTTTTTTCTTGATTTTTAATGAGCACGACCGGGAAACGTCCTTTCTCAGAAAGTTCTAACGTTGCATTGTGAAAAATTTATCCCCCACTGCCGTGGGATGCACCTGTTTTCGAGGTCTGGTACATCGATTGTTAACAGGTATACTATCGTGCAATAGACTACAAATTTTATGCATTTACAACTAAAGTGAATAGGTGCAATTTAAAACATTCGAAGAATTTCAAAGTACTGTTACATCGTTGAACGTATTAAGAATATCAAACTAGTTCGTTGTCATTCGGGTAGAACATTTTTATTTCGCATAATTATCTGACTTGCGTAAGGAGCAGGAGCTAGAAGCGACAACTTGTTTCTCTCGAAATATTTCAAATATATTCAGAATAATAGAACAACACTATTCGATTCTTCTGCAAGTAGTTCATAATTCGTAGTCACTGAATTCCTAATGAATTGTAGGTGTTTAAAAAAGGTGTTTAAAAAAGGGTGTCTCCATTTAGAAAAAAATGAAGGTTACTTACTTCTTGATATCACTAAAAAAAAAATCACATAAAAACCCACTGAACCATTCAAGTTTGTCCTTCGGACGTTTGACGTATCTTTAAAAACAACAAAGATATTTGAGGTGGCAACGTTAGCTGACTCACCCTGCATATAATTTCTCGTCTATTAAAATGATTAAGGGAAGAAATAACATTGTGTGTGTTCCTATGCCTCGCAATCGGTACGGACAATTTTTATTTTAACTGGAAGAAAAGATCCACAGTCTAGCGACAATAAATTAAAAGTAAATCTTAATGCTTGTCATGATTTCGTGATGCGGTGCACATTCAAAACGCAAAAAGGAAAGGAAAAAGCGGTTTCAAAATTCGAATTAAGCGGCTGAAACTCCACGGGACCGGCTGGTAGCGCAGCAGCACAATGTTCCGAGAGCATCTCCGGAAATAGAACGTGGTAGCCGGTGCACGGAGTTCCGGATGCAGTTTTGAGTGGCCGAGTGCAGCGTCTCGTAATCTGCTCGCGTAATTAACGCGGTGGACGTTAGTGCGGATCGTCGGGAAGCCTCAGGTGAAACGGAATAGGATATTTACGAGGTAACAATCTAAGCACGCGTCCGAGTGTGCGGCCGACAGCGCGCTGCAGCGGCGCGGCGCGGCGCGGCGTGGCGTGTGCACGTGGTTTTGTGTTGCAGGCGTTGCACCGGCGGCGGTCGGTCGCTGCATCGCACAGTTGCACATCCTCCCTTGCGCGACGCCACTGTGTGCGCGAGACCGGTAACAAGAACAGCCTTCGGGGAGCTGTTGCAGCCCCTCGAGGCTGCCGGTGCGACTTTATTGCAGCAATAAGAGTTATCACCTGGTGATAACTGCCCCCATAACGCCCCCGCGCGATGAATACATTTTCCACCCCTTTTGTCTTTCGCCACGGTATCCGCCAACTTATCCACGCCATCGCTACCCTATTCTGCTCTTTGTCCTACCCTTTATCCCTCCGCACCCCCTAGCAACCGCTCCTCTCTCGCTCTCACCAAGTTACCTTTCGTTTTATGCTCTTTAACGTCTTTCCTGCCTGTTTCTTTCCTTCGATGCGTTTTGCGCCGCTGCACAATAGACTACGCCCGGAGAATTTTCCAAAAATTCGAGCAGAAACCGTTTTTTAACAGGCGATCTTTCTGCTGTTCGAAATTTAGTGTCATCCGCTTCCTTTTTCAGCGGAACGATTCCATTGTTTTGCTAAATTTGATCTAGGCAATGCGAGTGGATGCTGAACAGTCCCA
Source organism: Lasioglossum morio (assembly GCA_916610235.2). NCBI lineage: Eukaryota > Metazoa > Arthropoda > Insecta > Hymenoptera > Halictidae > Lasioglossum > Lasioglossum morio. The sequence goes on along the minus strand of OU744329.1, from coordinate 868,498 downwards.
TCGGTACGCGATGGGAACCTTGTGATTTTCAGTCTCGCAATTACGCAACTTTTATCTGTTTTTCTTGTTATGAATTATTATTTTCAAAATTATACTTTTAAAGAAATTCTATCGTAGTTCTATCGTACTAACCGGGTTTTTAATAATATTATTTTATCAAGAAAACAAATGGTTTTCAATACTACAAATCTTTCTTATTCGTATAAAAAGAATTAGCTCGATCGAACTTTTTCGGTTTTCGAAATAAAAATTCATAAAAATAACCTCTTTACATATGCTTTCCATAAAGACGAGTAACAGTTACTTAACATGACTTTATTTATTAAACAAATTCGCAAATGTGCAATTCCCGACGTCAACGAGAGAAAGTAATGTTTTCCGTATCGTTTTATGGAGAAGTGTTTTATGCCTATTTCCAGCGTGAGTTATGAATTAATGAAATATTGATTTTCATAATTGAAAGAAGATTTCCTTCCGTGGCACGTATTATGAATAACATTCAACAAATATTTACTGCACAAAGAGTTCCGTACAATAATTCAGAAGCGGGTTTATATATCTTCTCTGCCTGGCATACATTATATTATCGGAACGATAATTATGCAAGAGGATTATATTTCATATCGGGCGATTGAAAATTTCATAACATACTCGGTTCCGTTGAATAAATATTAGGAATAATCTCGCGCGAAATGTTTACATTCGCGCACTAATTTGGTCGAAACTTTAGCGGTCTCTTCGAAAACGTAGAACCCTAATCGTTAAAAATAAATTCCTCCACAGATGCGACAAATCTAATTGTAGAAACTTATTTTTTTTGTCTTCTTTTAGTTTTTAACATATTTAATTTTAAAGAAAAATGGGGGTACCTTCGATTATCAGCTGTTTCATAAGCTTCGGTTATAAAAATACGCAAATGCTTCTCATCGCATTAAGAACTTGTAAAATTCATTTATACATTATAAAAAAGTCCAAAACGAATCGAGCTAATATTTAAAGAATTCGTGGATTTTCTTGATACGATTCTCAACAATTTCTACTAACTTGCATTTCGAAAAACTCCAAAATGATCCGTACAAATGTTCAATAAATTAATGAATATTTTCGAAACAGTCGTCACCAATTTTCCCCGCAAAAAGCGACGGCGTTCAAGGAAGACAATGCTTAGCAATAAACAAACGAGCGTAGTTGTTTACGTTTCAATTAGCAACCCCGCCGTCTACAAATCCGGAATTTCTCAGCGGAAGTTGCAGGCTCCCAGGGACACCTGGGTAGTAGACGTGTGCGCGCAAAAACGCGGACTTTAATTAATATCCCCGTGTTTTAATTAATGTTTCGTAACAAAGCGTGTATTATTTTGTAGCCGCTCATCGCCTCGTCGGCGACGTCGCCGTAATTTCTTCGGTGCAACAACTGCAGTTGCACCCTGATGGCTTGCATCTCTACCGCAGATCAATTTCCGTGCATTTATCTTCGCAATCTTCCCTGTACAGTGTTTCGCGTCGATACTGTGCCGCAAGATCGAACGTTCTCAGAGAAATTATTCTGAATGCAGTGCATTTTGTCGATGCACTTGGTGCATCGATGCATTGTTCTCTAAACCTACAGATATGGTATGAAAATATGAATAACTGAATCCGAGGATATCAGATTGTTCAATCAAGTTTTTATTCTGAAATTTTTATCTTATTCTCAGACTCTAATTAATGAATATGTTGTGTTTTGTCAGTAAAAATATCGGTGTATGTGTAAATACAGGGTGAGCCAACAAAAGAAGCCTATTCACGATCAAGCATATTGCGCAGCAATTATTGTGCAGCATGACGTCCATCCAAATCCATACGGTATTGAGTTGGCAAGAAAGTAATTTCAGTATTTTAAGGTAAAATAGAACCCAATTATTTTATTCAAGCAATGAACTTTAATATCTTCTATATTCTCCATTTTGCTAGATGATCTAATGCCATTTTTCTGGTAGTTTCACATTTCCGCGCTCATAAAACTTTTTGTCTAAATCGGTAAAATAAACTGATCCAAGTGGGATTTCAGATTTCAGGTCATCGTCATTTCACCTTAAAATACCGAAATTACTTTCTTACCAACCCAATATTAATTAGTCGATCACTACCATTCACGGTCAATAATGTTGCGCAATATGCTTGACCGTGAATGGGCCCCTTAAGACAAGCCACTTTAATAACTTCTACATTTTGTGAGATAGGAAGAAATGCTTCAGATAAAAGTGGTTTGATTTCTAGGACCCATTACGTGGTTTACATAACTTTCTTTCAAGTGGAGGTCCTTAGGAGATTAGACTGTTAACTTAGTGGTTTTAAATGGAACCACATATGTATTTTTGAACTTCGACGATCGTAGCCCTTTGCGAGACAATTGCAACGATATAGTGATTCAAGGTCGTAAACTTTAAAATTAATGAAAAACAGAAGTTTATCGTAAATGCTTATGAAATACAGGGTGTCCCAAAACTACCCTAGGAGCCGAAAATGGTAGGTTCCTTGGGTCATTTTAAGCAACATTTTCCTTTGCAAAAATGTTATCCGCGGCTTTGTTTAGGAGTTATTAACGAAAAACACGGACCAATCAGAGCGCGACCTAGACGCGAGTTGGCAAAATCGTCTCGGCGCGCCAACTGTCCATTGGCCGTCTGTGCCAACTCGCGTCTAGGTCGCGCTCTGATTGGTCCGTGTTTTTCGTTAATAACTCCTAAACAAAGCCGCGGATAACATTTTTGCAAAGGAAAATGTCGCTTCAAATGACCCAAGGAACCTCCCATTTTCGGCTCCTAGGGTAGTTTTGGGACACCCTGTAGAATATTCTCAGCTTTGTTAATGAAATCAAACTGTTTCAATGCAAAATGTAAACAAAGTGCTTGAATCCAGAACCATTTGCTACAACAGATGCTCACAGTGATGACCAACCACAGATGGACAGCGTCTGAAGAGTTCGCCCACTGGTTGTGTTACGCAGTAGAGTATGTGGCGAGTAATATCAACACAGGCTCTTCGTATCCGTTCCTGCATGTGTCTTCTTTTGTAGTGGATGCTGCAGAATAAACGTCAGTAATTATTGCGAAAGGGTCGCCGTACTCCGATTTTGATGAAATCGGCGAAACTTCCGTTTATAGCAAAAATCAGAATTCGATGAAATTTTGAAAATAGGTTCATTTTTTACTAAAATGACGATTGCCAGAAGGATTTCTCCCGTTTCGAAAAAATTTTTTTTATCATTTCAATGTTGCGCTCTAGCTTACCGACTATTGACTTACCGATTTTGTAATTTATGTTTCTGCTGTGCGCATGCGTCTGTGTGATGTGAGAGTTTGTCAAATGCCTAACCTAACCTAACCTTTTTTTTAAGTGCGGAAAAACCTAACCTAACCTAACCTAACCTAACCTAATCCTCTTTAGTTTAAAGTAATACATATATAAGGTAAACTTGAAATTTTTAAAAACTACTCCTCGATTGTCGTGTTTTTCTATAGGAATTAACCCAAGTTCTCTCACCCATTCTAGTGTCGAGTTAAAATCTTTCATTTTATTAACAATATAAAACAAATTTAAATGACTCATTGTTAACCTATACAACTTATACAACTATAAAAGCACTTCACAAGCTCTCACATCACACAGACGCATGCGCACAGCACAAACAAAAAGTACAAAGTCAGTAAGTCAGTAGTCGGAAAGCTAGAGCGCAACATTGAAATGATAAAAATTTTTTTTTCGAAACGGGAGAAATCCTTCTGGCAATCGTCATTTTAGACAAAAAAGAACCTATTTTCAAAATTTCATCGAATTCTGATTTTTGCTATAAACGGAAGAGCAGCCATGAAATTTAAATATGTTATGCAGCAACACATTTTGAACAATTTCTTCCTTTTCCAATATAGTGGGGTCGCTTTTAGTTTTCGAGATATTAGCAAAAAACTGTTGCTAATACTGTACTAAATTTTCAGTATTCTTGCACGCTCCGTGGCAACGTAAGGCTGCTCAGACGCGGCGTCGCGTCGGTAGAAAACAGGGTCTCACTCTATACATATACAGTATTCACTTGATTTTTGTCCCAGGGGCTGTTCGTGGAGCGGACAAAAATCGCGATGTAGACTTGCTTTTCTGATTTATGGCTGGGTCTACCGCTCCGATCGCGGCGAGCGAGACTACAATAGAGCAACGGTGTCGGCGACGGCTACGCACATTGCGACCGAAACTTTCTTCGTCGATTACACCACTAAATTACAATTGAAACTATATCGTGTTTGGTCTTGTTTTACTCAGAAAGATGCCAGAAATACGTTTTCAAAAAGTCCCATGAAAAAATAATGATTATTAAGAAGTTTGAACATTCGATTCATTGAGTCAATGTAGTGGTGTTCACACCGATATACCCGGGCCGAGAAAAATAGTCGACGCCCTGTGGCGTGGGACAGCGTTGACAGGCAGTGGAGTGAGTAGGCCTGGACAAAAATCGAGTCGTCGGACCTGGGACAAAAATCAAGTCTGTACTGTAGTATGATACATACAGGGTGAGTCACCTAACGTTTGCACCTCAAATATCTTTGTTGCTTCTAAAGATACATAAAATATGGTAAGGACAAAGTTGAATGATACAATAGGGCTGACACGACGCCAAAAAAAATTTGTTTTTATGTCATTTTTTTAGAGATAAAAGCGTTAAATATTTCCTTGAAAATGTTACAAAATTTGTTGAAAGTATTATATTATCAACGCAGCCATCCATTTGAATATGTTTAAAAATTGAACTGTATCAGTTTTAGTCAACTGAAACTTCGAGAATATTAGTAAAACGTTAGACTAAATTTTTGTAGTAGTAGTTACATATTTATTAGAAACTAAGTGAAGTTATTGCGTACAAAATAAATATGTATATTATTTTTTTCAGTGAATTCTACTATTCCGAGTAAATCGTCGCGCTGCTCACCGATGACGTCACAGCGAAGCTGTTTAGCTTTGTTTGTGTGTAAGATTTAAAACGAAAAACGTGGGGCGCATGCAATAGATAATTGATGCATGAATGTTCACCTAAATCACTAAAAATTTTATTGCTTCGCAAATGATATGAACTGTTGTGTGAGATTTCTCAACGGCTGCTACTCTCTACATTCCTTATTATTATCTTGCGCCACTCGTTTTTCGTTTTAAATCTTACAAGTATTTTCACAGTTATTCAAAATTCACAATTTCAAATTTTTATTTGCTTTTTCAAATTATTTTATACCTTTTAGCCCGTTTTCTAAAATTATTTTATACTTTTTAGTCCGTTTGTTAAAAATTATTTTATACTTTTTAGTCCATTTTATTTTTATTTTTTTTCAAATTATTTTTATTTTCAATTATTTTATACTTTTTAGTCCATTTAATTTTTTTTCAAATTATTTTATACTTTTTAGACCGTTTTAAAAACGTGGTATTTTTAAAAATTTATTTTTATTTTTTATCTTTAAGGTGGACATTAAGTAAATTAATAAATGCATGTTCGTTTTACTACCTATCTATACCTACTTGAAATTCTGTCCCATTTGTGGTTTTTGTTGTTCTATACCTATCTATATCTACTTGAAATTTTGTCCCGTTTGAGGTTTATGTTGTTCCTTTGTTAGTTGATTATTTTTTCTAATTGCATGAGGTTTTCTTTTTCTTTGTATTCTCGGTGTAGGAATTTCTATTTCTTGGATGTGTGATCAGAGTGGCCACTCGCGGACTTTAATTTTTCGAACTCTCGTTTTCTGGTGTACCATAACGGATAGATTTGGTCGATATAAGGATCTTAATCTATTGTATTCTATTATTCCAGTCTCTTGCGCTTTAATTTTGCTCGGGTCGAAGTTAATGAAGTGAATTCTATCCTACGTACCTATTTCGTAATGTTTGTTTTTTCAACACAACCCCGTTAAGGTGTAAAATTTCAAAGTTTGATAATTATTCCTTTGAGTGTTTGTTTGTGGTGGACCTATGTAGGAAATTTCAAGGTTCTAGGTCAATGGGAAGTACCCAAAAGGTTTTGATGATCTGTCAGTCAGTGAGAAATTTAGCGATTTTTGAGGTGCTATATCTTGGAATCTACAAATGTTGGAAGATTAATGTTTTGTCAATATTGACACATGATAGCATTTAACAAGTATACGAAATTCTATCTCTCCATCTGCCTCCAGTACCGAGTTATAAGCCTCTAAAAAACGGCTAAGTTGTTTCGTGTAAAAGGAGGTAGTGCGTGAACTTGGCTGGTGCACGGTAGTGCACCTAGATCGCGTAATATGTATAAAGCACGGACAAAATAACTGTGAATAAAGATCCTCCATTTATGAACAGGAACGAGTAGGTTCTCTTAGAAGGGAGTACATGTAGTGAGAGCATGATAGCATAGTTCCGATGTTTCTCAACCGTCTCGCGAAACGATTGATAATAGCAGCGCCACAAGCCTGCGTCCCTTGGTGCAGTCTATTGCATACGGTATGATTCGATTCCGTGAAGTGGCAAATAGCAAGACAATTCGGTTGCTTGATTATACAGCACATTTACTTCAGATAATGCCGAGCAGTTAAGTATGTTTGTGTACCGAATGAACGCCGGCGTTTGAACAAATAGCGCGTATGATGCAACAACGTTCGCTTGCAGTTATAGCTGCAACGGCAGCAGCTGCGCTTCCACCGGCTGTTTGCGAATTCATGCGTCGCGGAAGGATGCAGTAAACGGCATCCAGAAACGAACGGAATAATATCGTTCTACCCTGTATAAGTTCTGCCTTGTGTAATCGCGTTGATTAACCGAGCTCTCCGGCCTCTCGAGCGCATAATGCTCCGCAATAACGCATCCTACGAAAATGCACAAACTGAAACTTGTGCCGAACAATATTTATTCAATGTTATCTCCGAATTTTTACACATTTTATACTATATTTATTCCATGTGTTCAGTATTCACCTTAATCAATGCGTGCTTAGATATCAATTACGTTTAATAGAAATGTTGCTACAGCGTAGCCTATGGATGGTACTCGTGATAGTTTCTTTAATATAATTACTTTTAGTATGTTGTTACTTTTAATATAATTACATTTAATTAATACATTGTGTATTCCCCAATTTATTTGAATAAATCTGGCACAATATATAGCCTCCGAATTTTTAGACAATTTTAACAATATCAGTTTGCCAACGCACCACATAGTTTTTCAATTGGTGAAATCGTCAAAGGAGACATTCACGTGTGGAAATAATTTTTTCTGCAGGGACAAAGTTGAACTTGTTTCAGCCAATGCCAGACATCTTGCAAAAATTAACGATTCAATCTTATGGTACAAAGTACAGAGAAAATTCGGGCCAGTTTAAGTTATCACTTCGCCTAATTCTAATTCGTTTCCAGAATAAAATCGTCCAATTTAGTAGACAAGAATAAATTTCGTAAATTAAGATTGTGAGATTTGCGAGCGTCTACTTTGGAAACGAATTCGAATTTGGTGAACCGATCGCTTAAACAGATTCTTATTCTCTGTGTACTGTTACATACGATCATTAAAATTTTTCACAGATCCTTGCTATCGATCGAGAAAAGTTCAATCCGGCACTGGCAGAGAGATATAGTTTTTCCCCTCAATTGTGTTGACCAATATTTACATAAATAATAATTTAAATCAAAATTTAAATAACAAGTTATTTGTTATTTGGGTATTCAAATAAAAAGCTAAACCAATTATTTCTTATTTCAGCAAGTCTAAATAAATTATTTAAAATAATAAAATTAATTCTTATTTACAAATACAATTTCAGTTATTATTTGTGCTGATAAGCAATAACCGAAATTGTATTTTGATCTATTAATAATAGTGAATTATTATTTATTATTTATAGTCATTAAACAAATTTTCTTTCCAACTTTCCTCAGCAACGATACTAATATTAATGTATCGTCTTTTGTGCGTAATTCGAGAAGCTTTGGAGCTTGTTCAGTTGAGGCGATTTACGCGCGATTCGAGTAGCGCGTTTCGAATAATATGCCAAAATCGAATAAAACTTTCGGATAGTATGTTTGAAGGAAGAATAGTGTGTAAGGCAAATATGAACTACGAACTATGTTCCTACCAGAACTGAAACTTAGTACAAAATATAGTTGTATTTATGTAAATAACAAATTAACATTTTCATTGTGTGTTCAAAATACAAGAAATGAGAGAAGACCAAAAACTACTTATTTGATTTCCACCTCGATCCAAATAAGAAATAATCTTACATTTGCAAGTAAGAAATAATACATAGATCACTTTTGGCATTATTTAAATGACTTTTATTTAAACAAAAAGTTCAGTTATTATTTGCAATTACAATCACACGTTTATTCATTATTTATTACTTGAATAAAAATTTAAAGGTTAAATTCTTCTCGATCGAAATTAAGATAAACAATAAATTGATAAAAATAAATTGAATAAAAATTTGTCCGACTCTGGAATTCGTTTACAATTCGTAATGTTACAGAACTGATCTTTCAAAGATTAAAATATGCTTTACAGCAAAACAATTGCGAGAATTCATTTATAAACTGTAAAACTACTATATGTTTCTTGTATACTATTTATTGCATCAACTAGAACTTTTTCCATCTGAGTCAGCAAGGTTCAGTCTACGATATGCAATTTTGTACACATCAAGATTGATTTTAGAATACAGGGTGTCTCAGCCAAAGCAGGCCACCTAAATATCTCCTTTATTTTTAATGACACGAAAAATATTTATGTCATAATTTAAATGGTATCGAAGGAGGAATATCATAAAAGAACAATTTTTTAATCCGGTTATTTTTTCATAGTTTTTTCAATGAGATTTTGTTTCCGATGAAATAGCAGCACAAGCTCTAATTATGCGATTTATCGTGTCCTCTGGAGTGGTAAGTTGAGTCCACATTTTTCTTGGACTCAAGGTTACCCGAAGGTAATGACTCAAGCATATTCAAAAGTATAAAAAAATCTACCCGGTAAAAAAATAACGACGACCTTGACAAAAACTATGAAAAAATAACCGGACAAAAAAATTGTTCTTCTATGATAACCTAACCCTCCTTCGATACATAAATATTTTTCGTGTCATTAAAAATAAAGGAGATCTTTGGGTGGCCTGGCTTGGCTAAGACACTCTGTATATCAAAAATAATTGTTTAGTTGAGTCGAAAGCTCCTCTCAAGGCAAATCGTGGAAGTCAGAACTCTATTATTATTATTTCCATCCGGTTTAAAAATGATTTTTCGATTGAATAATTTGTGAGACGGAGAACTGCTAGAATATGTTACGTGGTGTTTTGCTAAGCGCAGTGGACGAAGTACGTACAGAGAATTTTTTTCGAAAGAGTTTACTGTTCGAAGCCAGACTGTGTCCGAGTAAAACGCGATTCGCTCGCGATCGGCAGGTGCATCCCGGCTGATTTGTTGCTCGCCTTATCGCTGGGGGCTACAGGCCTTCGATACCAGTGATCGTTTCCTATATTTTACAGCGGCCGTGATTTATCGTCCGTTTCGCGAGTTCCCTGCTACAATTATCAGTAACTCGCTCCCGCTGGGCGAGAGATTAGAAGCCGATCCCGCTCTCGCAGTGTTTTATCGGCTCTGACTGACGATTTAACCAGCTTTGTCCATTCCGCGTCCCATTCGAACCTACACGAACCAACAAGACTGTCATTCCGTTCCAAAGCCACTCCCCAAGAACCGTAATTCTCGAAAAATTATTTCGATAAATATCTTACACGAAGGTCTTTTGATCCAGCTTCCAATATCGAGATACTCCAAGTCGATATTGACCATCTTTTCGAAAATTCTGTGACACACTTTATGGAAAATTAGGAGATTTTGACGGATTTGAATTTTTTTTTACTTCCCGATTCATACGGAAGTTACTGTAATTACCTCGAAAATCGAAAATCGAGTTTTTAGCAGATCTTCACGTTTCATGGTCATTGGAGTCGTTTTAGACTATTTTTATCAAAATGTTTGTATGTGTGTGTGTGCGTATGTCCGTTTGTATGGTATCCAATTTTTCGTTAACGTTTTCTGAAAAAGTAACAACGCGATCAGAATAATGAATGATGCAATGGATGTGCCCCGCTGTAACTTAGAGCTGATTAGATTTTGGTCCATTTTGGTCAAGTAGTTTTTTTCGAAAGGAGTTGATTCAACATTGCAATTTATACGAGAGGCATATCCACCGAAGAAGCAAACATAACTAATTTTAAAAAAATTTTTTTTTTTCTTGAAAAATTCAAGACTACATACGTCATGTGGTTGGGCATACTCTATATGCCTAACACAGTGTTATAATCACTTTCCCTGAAAACATATAATCTTCTTAAAACGTACACTAAATAATGATAATAATATACTGCAACTAACGAATCGGGAAGTTCTTTGTGTGGCTCGTGGAGAGTCACACACAAAATAAAAAAAGCATTATTAGCTGTAGGCCCCACTAGCAATGCGTACCACTAACCCTCTCGCAAGAGCAGTCCTACCCGCGTGCTATAACAACACTACTCGCGAAGCTCGCGAAGCGAGCGAGCAACAACCCCCCTCTAGTTTAATCTTCGAAACTGCTTACAGAATCCGGTTAATTCTTTTTTTCTCTGTGTAATCAAAAAGGTTTAGTTTATTGCAAGTGATTTGGTCACGTTGAAAAATTAATGTTTCAATGTCGAAAACGATCAATGAATCGCGTATCAAATTTGATAGCCTTCTGTTAATCAGTGTAGGCTGACATGTCTGAAGTTGTCTATTTGAGACATAGTTTATGAAAAAACCTAGATATTGAATTGAATAAACCATAAGTCCTCCAGATTACAAGAAAATTCAATTGAATTCAATCGGATAAAATAGTGTCCAACATAAAAATAATTATGAGTACAACGAAACTTTCAACAATTTGTAAGCTTGCATATTGTAAACAAATTCAAATCGAGCAAAGTGATGACTTAACCCCCCTCTCTAATATTCCCTGCATTTCATTATGAAATGGCTCATGTTCACCAAAATTGTTGACATTAAAAAAAAAAACAATCGATTTCAACTAATCCACTTAACTAAACTAATGGCCTGCGTCTTCTAAACAAATTGATAGCCATTAAACCGATCACTTAAACCCCCCCCCCCTAATATCCTGTGTATAATACGAGGCGACACTTGATTTCCACCGAGATGGTGTCCTCTGGCTCGAATTTTCGAGAGATGCGTTCGACAACTGGTTTGGAGGCAAATGCCACGTGCTGCCTAGTTGCAACTGGGAAAAGCAACGAACGCCGGCGGGACGGTTCATATGGAAATTCTTTGCGGGGCTGGCTGGCGAGCTACTGCTCCGGGGAGTCACGAGGGACGGGGCGGGGCGGGGCGGAAGGGTGGCGGCATTATCTATGTAAAGGGGTGGAGAGGTCGTTATGGAATTGTGGCGCGCGGCTGGTTCGTCCCTACCGTTCTCCCATACCAAAAGAGAATGTTACTGCCGTCGAGCTGCCACCCCCACCCCTCCTCGAGGCCCGTGGATCGTAGATCCCGTAGCAACCCCTACCAGCCACTCTTACGCCGACAGGGGTAGCTTTAAAGTATCTAGATGGCCCCGTGGCGTGATGCCGTGATCAGCGGGGCGGACTTATCTGTCGGACACCAGTGGCTCTCATTTGGATCACCGTTCCAAGGTCACCCAGATTGCTAATGGGACACAGATGGCGTTGCAATTGCCATTTTTATTTTATCACGCTTATATTAACTTGCCGTGTTGTTGTATGCGTCAAATCTTGTAATCGAATTTTAAACCACTCCCTATAGTCAAATCTTGCTGAAATGTTGTAGACACGCTTGCTTCCGATGACAATATTTGCCACCATACTCGTGGGGTCAAAGATGAACGCAAATAAAAAACAAAGAAACTTACTTACGGATGAAAGACAAGACTGAAACTGCTACGCAACGAAAAAGACGACTGGAAAAGGCAAGATAAACAACGGGACAATAAATTATCTAATCATGACACAATATTTTCCCTTTTACAGAAGATTTTGGATGCAGTGGTAATTAAAATTGATTACAAGATATGTAAAGACTAAAAAGTAGAAAAACTTTTTAAGCACCACGCTTATATTAAAATGCACTAGAAAGGAGAAAATAATTTTTTTCCTAATTCTCCATAAAATATCGAATCCAGTTAAATGATTAATAATATTTTTCCCCAAAATTTTAAGCAATTAGTTCAAAATTTCTTCTGTTATGAAATTTAGTGTCGGAATAGATGGAAAAGTGAAGTGCTAAACTGTATCGACACAGTCTTCGTGGGCGCGCCAATGCCTGTATTTATAGTCACTAATGTCATGACTTTATTTAAATTTATATTAAATTTTTGTATCTATTCCGACACTAATTATATAACAAAATAACTTTTGAACTAATTGCTTAAAATTTTGGGGAAAAATATTATTAATCATTTAACTGAACCAGGAAAAAAATTACTTTCACATTTCTAGTGCATTTTAATAAAAACGTGATGTTTAACAAGTTTTTTTATATATTATTTCTTCTGTCGAATTTATTAACCGTATGGGACGAGTGCAGTCTAATATGCAAGTTCACATATAAGTTTATAATGACACAGTGCATCTAAAATTAAGGATAGTTTAAGTCATAAGTTTTCAGAATTGAAATTCATTTATGAGACATTAGTTGTCGAAGTTTTTACTTGATCTGACAATGGATATTTTTTGATCTGAGAATGGAAATTTGTTGCAAATATTTTCGAGATTGCCGTAAATAGTTTCTAGGTTACATTGCGCACCTCAGCTAGCCTAGGCGAAAATTCCTGACATCACGAGCCGCTGGAAATTCCGCTTGAATCGATGTCGAATTCTATCAGGGGAATATTTTCTGCACTGCTTGACAAGCATCTCGACTAGTAACCTCTTTATATGCTCGAGGAGATTGCGAATTATTACGCCCACAATCGTTTATGTTTCCCTGGAAATCCTACCTGTGATGCCATATACTACAATATTTCATAAACGTTTCCGTCTCGTTTCTCTCAATTTTTGTAATTGCTACGTAGATCGCCGATATTTCTAGCTGTTCTTTATGCTTTCAAAAAATTTGTGTACTGTTCGAAACTATACATTTGATACGTTTAACACTACAATTTTGCTGTTTAGTATTCTTTAGGATCACATATTGATATTGATAGTATATAAACTAGTCTAATGTTCTTTAAAAGTATATACATATTTTGCTGCTTCATGTTGTTCAAAAATATATTCTGTAATTCACTGTTTTTTAAAAATACATTTTTATGTGTAGTATTCTCTAGTATTACATTTCGATGTTTCGTATTTGTTCAAGATATACGTATTCTACTGTTCAGTCTGCTTTGAAAATAGACATTGTGTTGTCTAACAGTATAACGTGCTACTTAGTCATTTCTAAGAAATGTATTTTGCAATTGAATGTTCCACAAAAATATATTACGTTGTTTAGAGTTAGCTAAAAGTATATTTCATTGTTTCGTGCTCTCCAAAAATATATTTTTACAGTTCAAAGATTCTTTTAAAGATTTCGTGTAATCTTCAATTCGCAAGAATGCATAGTATCTGAAATAAAATAATAGTAGGTTGGATTTATGAGAGAAAAAAGTGGACGATCGTTGCGATAATCAATCGAGACTTTTGCTAGGTGAAATTTCCCTCGTTAGCAGCGAGCAATTCGTATGCGGAGCACGTCGCTTTAATCACGTGTTTTAAGCAAACCCGACCCGATAGAAATAATGCAATCGGCAGACTACAATTAAAACTTTCGCGACATCATTGATTCGACAATTTTAAAATACTGCTAAAATGTCTCTCTCGTTCGACATCCGTACACCGGAAATAGTCGACACCGAACGAATTCCTCCACTTCTCGATAATCCAAGTATAATTAATTTAGTCCTTTTTTAATACCGTAAAAATTGCAAAAATACAATCCTTGGGATTGTTAAAATTATTTTCTGAAAAAAGCATTACTTTGCAATGAGATTACTACTTCCGAGTAAATTTCTTTCTTAATCAAATAAAATATTAGGTTGTTGCATACAAAATGTTCGATTTTAGAATGCAACTCTTATAAAACGTTTCGATCAAGAAATGCTATTATGGTCTGTAGGATTATTCCTACTAAACGTACCACGACCGGTTCTAGATTTTTTTATTTCACAATTAATAAAATTATAAATATGTCTTCTTAAGAAATGCCTTCATAAATATCACTATTAGAGCACATGTTACAATAAGAACCGCAAAAAGTTTTAATAAATGAATTTTTGTCATTTTTAAAGGCAACCACGTGACTGTTACTTTTATACCTAAGTACGGTTACTGATAATATCCTGTGATCAATTTTCATTTAGATGTATAATTTAATTTTTAAATAAAGTTTATATCAACGTCATTCAACGCGACTACTGTCGTGAATACCTTTTATATATCTGAGAAAACAACTTATTGACGATAGCATTGTGTGATTTTTGGTCAAAATGTGGGTCAAATGTTTCGTCAAAATCAAGATAACAATCTTGTAAATGAGAAATGTGAAGAACCGTAATAACATCGTATTTTTACCATAATACAATCAAGAATCTTGAAAATTTTAGATAGAATACATTGGATGCAAAATTGCGTTTGCTTAATGTCACTGTTAAAAATCGGATATTTTATATGTAACAAACTAATAAATCTGTAAACGATTCGTAATAAGACCTCTTAATATAAAGGCATATATTAAAAAGAATGTGTTACGAATATTTGAAGAACATTTTCCTAATTACGTTGCATTCGAAAGTATAAGAAAATAGTACAAGGGGTTTTACATAATTGTAATAAGTAAAGTATGCAAGCACTTTGCCGGAGTACGGCAAAGTGTTCGACGAAAATTCAAATTAATGAAATTGGACAGCATAACGAGATGTTATTATCGCTGCTACAGCTGCAACTGCAGCGGCAGGCATTATTATGAGTTATACAAAATTAAAACGTCAGCTCATAACTCGCTAAAACACGATTGCAACGTTAGGAACTAAATTTAATCTCGACACACTTACCAAATTCTGCGACATCTCGCGTCTCATATAAATAATATTTAGTCACTTTACCTGAAACAAGACAATAAATAACAATCGTTAATAACAGCCCTTAAAATTCGTGCGCTACGCTCGTTTCAAAAATTATTTAAAGAAAAAGCGATCGTACATCTGTAAAAAAATATCGACCTATTCGGGAGAGTTTGTAAAACATTTTCCTGCACAGAACATCCCCATAACGTTTACCATTCAGACACACAAAAAATTCGCACAGATTCCTTTTCAAATATTTTTTCAATGTTCTTGTTACGTATGCGGCAGCGACCGTTACCGACTTTCGGCCCTTCTGGACATATGCATTGAAACACATGGCCTTTTTAAGAACTCTAAGGATCTTTTCCTACGAGTTTCTACAAGATAAGAGTATGCAGATGCCGCGGCTGTTAGAGTCTCCGTTTCCGGGAATCGGGTTTTTCCTGTGATCCCCACCCTTGCCTAGTCTATTTCTGGCTTGGGTTTTACAGTATACATATAAGGGCATAGATTCCCTGCATAGTGGGGCTTTTCATCTGTAGAGTTCACGTTGTGCGCGTCGGTCCACGTCGTGATTTCTTTTAACCAAGATCGGGTATAGATTCCCCCTCGTTGTCAATCGGAAACACATAGCCCCCGCATTCCTCGGTGCGTTAACACAGAGAGACTTAGTTCGCGACATCTTACACTAAACATTTGTATTGACATTGTTAAGATTATATCATTGTGTGTGAATTCACTTGTAGTTATTTCAACCACGCTATTCTTTATTCGATTTCCAGTCGTTAGTATCTTACGACGATACACCTTTACCGCTCGAGGTGTATCAGAATCAAATTTCAATAAGTTACGAGTCAGCGGAACCACAACCCTATCCTAAAAAGTCCTTTAGTAACCGACAGTGGCTACCCGGTGGTGAAACAGACATCGGCTAGTCCTTGTGTACCCTAATTGTGGCGCCCCGGTGGTGAAATAGACACCGGCTAGTCCACTCCCGTGTTCCACATGCAAGGCGCCCTGGTGATGAAACAGGCATCGGCTAGTCCTTCATGTTCCTTTCCTACCTATACCCCAAAACTCTTAAAAAACCCTAAACTCCCTCGGTTTCCGCAAGCTGCCGAACCCTCGGCTCGTAACATTCTCAAGTCACTTGTCTTTATAAAACATTTATTATACAGAGATTCGAAAATATAATATTAACTACAATGAACCTAGAAACATCTGCTCGAAGAATAGTATCCTACCAGAGCTTTAGTTTTAATTTAATTAATAATCATACTGATTGTTCCTCTCTACTTGCGCAAATCAATATTTATGTACAAGAACGTGAATTGCGAACATGAGCGGGTTCCCAAACAGTTAAAGCAAAATCGACTTATGGATTAATTAATCCAATGAATCGCATTATTGCAACAATCATGCACTATTTATAATCGTATTAATTTTTTCATTGATTTTTTACTACATTTTAAAATGCATCTTCGCAGGATTATATGATAATACCATATCGATTGTACCATTATTAGTCTTGTATCTTTCCCTTTTTTATTGTAAACACTTATGTAAAAAGGGCTTCAGTCGGTCTATAATAATAATAATAATAATAATAATAATAATAATAATAATAATAATAAAAATAAAACGTTTATATTGTGGGAATACTTTTTGAAAAGTTATCGCAAGGGTAATGTTTTGACAAGAGTCAAGTTTGGAGAGAATGATTCTCTGAAATAAATTTGTATTTTGTTTGAGGGAATTGTTGGCACTGTTCGTCGGTTATTTTGACTTCGAGGTGAACATGATCGACGGGGAATTGGATATCGACTCGGTTCGGTAAAATCGACCAACAAAAACATGCTGTAAACAGGAGCCAAGTTCTCTATGGCCGTAAAAAGTAGTGAGATCAAACAAAATACGGCCAAGTTCGTTAGCTTGGAAATACCTGTTGCAATAGTGAAAAAAGCGTTTGTCAAAATTAGTTTAAAAGAACGCTATTTAATTTTTAAAGAGTTACACGGAGGGCTAAATTATTGAAACTTGGCCGCTACCAAACACCTTTTATGGCCATTGGTTTAAAAAGTAACGGTCAAGTTGAATAATTTAGCCCTCCATGTAATTCTTTAAAAATTGAATAGCGTTCTTTTACACTAATTTTGACAAACGTTTTTTTTTCAGTATTGCAAGAGGTATTTCTAAGCTAACGAACTCGGCCGTATTTTCTTTGATCTCACCCCTTTTTACGACCATAGAGAACTTGGCTCCTGTTTACAGCATGTTTTTGTTGGGATTTCATCAATTTTTGTTGAAATGTATTATTTTTGTTTTGAGGCTTATTATTTAAAAAAAAAAAATTTTTTTTTTTTGAAAAATTCAAAAGACATACGTCATGTGGTTGGGCATACCCTATATGCTTTGGGTTAAGCCTTTTGAAAATTTGTTATTTTTTCGGTAGGAAGAACCGTTACCGAGATACAGCCATTTTTTAAGACTAGCTCAGCTGACCATCCCCACCACTTAGGTTACGCTTTTTTTAAGGTGTAAAATTTCAAAGTTCATTATTTCAAACTTTGTTTTTACAAGTTCTAATTCGTACAAGAGTCCATGGTTGAATTCAATTTAAAAAGTAAAAAAAAAAATTAAAAAAAAAAAAATTTCAAACTTTGATAATTATTCCTTTGGGTGTTTGTTATGGTGGACCTATATGTACCAAATTTCAAGCTCGTAGGTCAATGGGAAGTACCCAAAAGGTTTTGATGATCTGTCAGTCAGTGAGTCAGTGTCAAATTTAGCGATTTTTGTGGTCTTATATCTCGGAATCAACTAATGTTGGAAGATTAATGTTTTGCCAATATTGAGACGTGATAGCACTTAACAAGTGTGCGAAATTAGATCTCTCCATCTGCCTCCAGTTCCGAGTTACAAGCCTCTAAAAAACGGCCAAGTTGTTTCGCGTAAAAGAAGGTAGTGCGAGAAGTTGGCTGGTGCACGGCAGTGCAGCTAGATTGTGGACGGCGAAAGCCGGGCTGGTTCGGCTGACTTCCGCGACGAGACAAGATTTCGAAAACAGGCCCGCACTTCGGTCTCGTGCGTTCAATTCGTAATCACGAGTCGCCTATTAACGGGCTGACACTCGCAGAAGAGACGTGTTACCGCAGATGGATTCCTTGTCTCGCGCCATTATCATTATACACGCGTAATTTACCACGGGGGTTCACTTCCTACTGTGTTCCCTTCGAAGCCGCCTCGTAACACTTCCAAGGTGTGTTCACGAGTTCACAGCTCGTTAACTCGGCTTGTTGTGGAAATTCTGCATAAACCGGTAACTCTGCAATGTCTTTCGGCTAACTTCTAACCACCGGGACTGCTCTCGGATCATCGACCGCGCTAATGATTTTACCGGAGCCCGATAATGGTCACTAAACTGTCTCGCTGCCAACGATCACGTGATTCTTCGCATAAATACTGCCGAACAACCGTTTCAGATTTTTCAATGAAATTTATTGTATAACCGCAGACACGTGTATAGTATGTCTGCATAATTTTTCAAAGCAATCGCATAGAGTGACATTTTTTCTACAACTGTGCACATCTATGGAGTATATTCACCTAAAATTTAATTGCAACGGGGAAGTTGACAACAAAGCTATAAAAGAATTTGTGTCCCGGTGTCCCTAAACAGTAGAGTCTTTCGGACCGAGTTTATCCACGCACATTCTTTGCATCGGATTTTCGCGACAGGGGACTGATAGTCTGGAAACGTGCATTCGTCATTGTCAAAGATCTCTCCGAGAACAAGGAGCAACATTAGGTAAATACCCCAGACAGCGTCTCTAACGACATGAAAATTGAGGCCCTTTCGTTCTATTTGAAGTAAAACGTCCTGGCACAAATTACTTGCTCGCGATCAATATCCGTGACATTTGAAATTGCAATTCTTCCTGCTTACCATTACTGATGCGTTTCATAAGAGACAATTGCCAGCGAATCCATAAATAATTGGGAGATCTGCACACATTTTATCAAATATTCGATATGAAACATTTCCGAATTTTTTATAAACAAACTTAGAAACTTTTCGCAATGAGACTTCTGCATATGAGAGATTATACTTGCAGGTAATTCTCCTAATTTTTTCATTGAGAAATTTACATTACTAATATTAAGAATAATTTCTCAAACGAACCGAGGCTCCTTGCGTAGTGAAGAACTAGTAAAATATAATATTTATTATTTAACAAACAAAAAAAAAATCGTTTGTAAATCTTTCACAATGAAACCGTTTGCTTATCAAAGATCATACTTTTGACTAACTCTCCTAATTGTTTCATTGAGAAACTCGTGTTCTAAGTATTCGAAAAATTTTCTCAAATTATCTACAGTATCGTGTTCTGTCGGGAACTATAAAAATATCGTTTTGGCGGTACAGTGATCACAGCGAAGGACACATTCGAGGTCTCAGACAGCCAGAAGGGAGCCGGTGGGTGTCATAATAATACAGAGAGGCGAATTACGAATTCTGAAATTCAGCTCGCGAACTGGCGCAGTTCTGGCAGCGGGGCGAGTTAACGAACTGTAAATTCGCGAAGTTCGCGTATCCTTTTGAGGATGGGCGAGCGAGAGAGAGAGAGAGAGAGAGAGAGAGAGAGAGAGAGAGAGAGAACTAACAGTGGAATGGTCGTTGCACAATTCTCGGTATGAAATCGATGAATAAAAGACTGGTAATGAGTTCGATTCGACGATTAAACATTTTAGATGTTTTCAAACATTCCGCACCCTCTATCTAATTCCTGGAAAATTCTCGTATATACAGGGTGCGACACAAATTAGTCCCCACGATTTTTCAGTCCCTTCGGGTGTTCGGACAGAAAACTGTTTCGTACCAAAGTTAATCAGTACTTAACCGACAAGAAATTGCAATTTTTTAAATTCGAAAGAAAATCGATTTTCAACAAAAAATCAATGTCGCTGTCATATTTTTAAATCGAACTGGGTATTTTTAACTACATAATATTGTAGGCGACGTCGAAACGAATTCAACGACCTACTATATGATGACTTTCAGATGACCGTGAAAGAAAATATCGCCATGAATCAATTGCCAGAATATTTGAAATATTTCGACGGTACGTAATAGCAATGCCTCGCATTTAGAGGTAAACAACAACCGGACAACAGTTGAGGAAATGAGCATTCACAATGTTTACTTTCATTTGTTTACTTCTAAACGCGAGGCATTGCTATTACGTACCATTGTAATATTTCAAATATTCTAGCAACTGATTCATGGCGATATTTATTTCAAGATCATCTGAAAGTCATCGTATAGCAGGTCGTTGAATTCTTTTCGACGTCGTCTACAATATTATGAAGTTAAAAATACCCAGTTCTATTTAAAGATGTGACAGCGACCTTGATTTTTTGTTGAAAACCGATTTTCTTTCGAATTTAAAAAATTGCAAGTTCTTGTCGGTTAAATACTGATTAACTTTGGTAAGAAACACTTTTCTGTCCGACCACCCGAAGTAGCTGAAAAATCGTGGGGACTAAATGCCGCACCCTGCATATAGGCCACGAAATTACGACCCTGAAGTGTCTAAAAACATCACTGTAACACTCAAACTACCATGGAATAACTGTAGAATATTTTGTGGATCAAACTTGCCACCGATTTTTCCACAGAAGCAGAAAATTTTGGGTTTGTGAACAAATATCCGCTAGCATCACTAAAATTAATCGATTGGTCATGAACACTAATAATAGTCGTTAAGACTAACCCTAGCCATGAAGACTGATACTACTCATCAACACTAATACCAGTCATAAAGATTATTATTTTTCTAATCACTAGACTGCGGATCTTTATGCAAAATTGAAATTGTCTGCATCGATTGCTGCAATTAGGAACTGAATTGAATGTCATACCTTCCCTTAATGACTTTAATAGAGAAGTCATGCATTGACATCTTGGAATTTAAAAATTTGTCAACAATTTCCACAATTTATCTACTCAATTTTCCTATAAATGCATAAATATCCGCAGTCTACTAATCACATAGATTAAAATTATTAGTAGTAATTAGACTGCGGATCTGTATGCATTTATGGTTTCTGAAAATTTTCAAAAATACTAAAATATAACATTAGGCACAATTTAGTATAGTGTTTATATGTACATATATTCCACATGTACGAAGGCTGCTACCACTGAGAATAAAATTATGTTTGACTCCTCTTTTTTAAAACACGTGTAGAAAAATTGCAAATTACATAAACAACCGCAGTCTAGTATGTAATAATAGCCACACTGACCACATAGACTAATATTAGTCGTATAACATAGTTAGATAAGACGATAGGATAAGTAGTAAAGGATTATTGGACTGTTAAGAAATTGTAGTAAACGAAGATTTTTGATTGTTAATGGAAAGACAGACGTCATCCAGGTCCCACAGGCGACGTCCATAAGCAAGGTTCGTCTGCATAGATGTCTCGCATCGAGGGAACATTAGCACCTCACGTGCCATCATTCCCACGAGCGTTCGAGGAGATTCCCGCATTTCAATCGGCGATGTCCCGGGTGCTTTGATCCAGCCACCGCCAAGTATGCTTTCCACCCTAGCGTCTCCTCCCCACGACTCGAGGAACCTGGCGAGCATGCTGCGTCGTTTCTGCGGCGCAAAGATTATGCGAGTTCACAGCTCGTTAACCGACCGCGCCGTTGCCGAGCGTGCAAAAATTCGTCGCCTCGGAACCGTGCATTATTTCATTGGTTTCCAAGCCGCTAATGGAAGCCGCAAGACCGCACTTTATGATAGATACGATGAAACTCGAAAATGATTATGATTTTCGGGCTGATAATTGGAAAAATTAATCCGCGCAACGTGCACTAACAAGGGAGGTTACCCAATCGTAACACGCCGATTTTAATGAAATTTTTTTAGTATGATATGGAGTTCAAAAAAATATTTGACACGTATTTTTTTTATAGCGGCTGAGATTCATGTTGAGGGGGTGAAAATAGCTTTCAAAGTTGGGGTGGAAAATCCTATTTTATTGAATACCTCCGACAGTATTGGGCCTAGACAAAAATTTCAAAATCCAATTTCTGCGACTTTGAATGCCGAATCTTTTCTTTTTTTTTCGTGTAACTGATCTCAAATAAAAAGAATTTGTTTTGAAAATATTTAAAAAATTAACATTTTTTTACCGATGGAGAACCCGTAGAAAAATATACAAATCAGCCGTTTGCAGGGCTACCACATCACTTTTAACGTGGAACAAGTCCAAATAAACAGTTATCCTTACGCGAACAAATTTTCCATTACGGTTGCCACCGCGCCTCGCATAAGCGTTGGAACATGATACATATGACCATTATGACCGGGGAACTAAAAAACTTTTTTCCTCATATTTTTTTTTATCAAGGTATACTGTGTATACAAATTTTCATGAAAAAATTGTAATTTTTCATCGCAAAATGTTACAAAAAAAGTTAATTTTTTAAATATTTTTATAACAAACTCTTTTTTTTAATCAGTTAGACGAAACGAAGGGTTGAAAAGAAGAAGGGTTGCTTTAAAAATTATTTATCAATACTTTTTTTGCGGAAGTTTTTCAACATTCGACGGCTTAAGTTAAAACTGAAACAGAACGCACTGTGTGACAGATCTGTTAGAATTGTAAATCGATTTCGATATCATGTCGAAATCAGAATATAAGGATCAAATTGATGTTTTCATTGCTTTACCGGTAAGATTATTGAACTTTTGAGGGCACAAATTAAAGCATGAGAAATGCTCTATACAGTAGGTAGATTGATTAATACTTAATTTATTGCTGATTTCGATTTTGTGTTTAAAATAGAGAAATTTTGATTTTTCAATGGTTCCCCGAAGAAATTGTTCAGCCTTTGAGAGGTGAAATTAATGTGACAACTTCAACTCGATTAATAATCGTCGAAACATTGATAAACCTTGATCGACATCACGAAGAGAATTAATTATATTTCGAAGGGTTACTTGAAACTGTCATAAAGGTATTTTCCCCTAAACATTTTTTATCTTTCGAAAGTGAAAAGTGACGCTACAACAGCTCTTAACTAATGAAAAAATAATTACGTTCTCGCACCAGATAATCGGGAAACACCGATCAGGAAGCACGAAGTACAAGGAAAACGGAACAGAAGAATATCTGTCGGACATTACCCGCGATGCCTCAGTTAAGCGAGCGAAGAGTATCGTTTCATTTCCACCGAGGTACATATAGCGTGCCCGTAAATCCCACGCGGTCGCCTAACGACTAGGAGAACCCATGGAAAAAAACTGGGTGCCTCGAAGAGGCCGGCAACGACGTTGAAGAGGAACGGCGCGAGGTTCGAGTGTTGTTACACCGCGGCGAAACGTGCTCCAAAGATAATTAAAATGTCTTGGCTTGCTGCACCGGCCGCGACTGTGCACCTCCATCTTCTTGCCACTGTGGCTTACGCTTCGCAGATTTACCGTAACAATGCCGCACAAAACAATAAAAAACACCCTGAAACTATTTCAATTACAACCGTACGAACCTCTTTATATTTTTTCGAAAATTCGTCATACAGCCTATCTTGTAAATTTTTGAGCAGCGAACATAAACACTGTTTTTTCATAATTTTCAAATTCAAAAATATTTCATTGTAAAAGAACAGGAACCAGCAAGGAATTTTCAAACTGCGCGAACACGTTGAATTTTTGAAGGACAGAAACGATTTTCGCATTGACACCCGTATCGTAAGAACAACGTTAGAAAAAGTAACTTAGGCTCATTGAAACTCTGAGCCAAGAACACGAGTGGATAGCGTCTACGATAAACAGGCAGATAGGAGAAATACGAACAGTGGAGGAAGACTAGGGCCTCGGTCCTTAGACGTGTGGTTTTTTTTTAGTGGGAATTAGATAAGCCGGGGGCTCCGCGTTTGCAGCAGAAAATACAGACCTTGTAAAATTTGGTGAATACCGTTCGCAGATATGTTCGCTTACAAAAATTGTGTTTTATTATATTATCGTGCGAAACCGAGGCGAGGCGAGGGCCTCCTGGTAACATTTGCTGCGGGCCCCGCGCTGGCTTAATCCGGCACCTACTAGATGCCCGCTCTAATTTATTTTCAATTATTCCGTGGATGATGTGTCGCGGTTCCGCAAGGTTATCGGGGACAATGCATCTCGCGGGCGAGTTTCCACTGAAGCGACAATGCTTTCGCGCTTGTTTCGAATCCTCGATAATTCCTGATTACGGACGACAGTGGGGGGTTGGTCGGGCAACGAGCCGGTTGGCTGGCCCGGTCGGCCGGCCGGCCGGCTCCGCGATTTAAAAGTAATTATGGCCGCCTTATTTATGTCGCCTCGGTATCGGCTTCGGGTCGCACTATTTCATGGGGATTTAGAGCGGGCAATTAACAGATAAAATCTCCTGCTATTTTTCTGCTCCGAGGCTGGTCCCACTTCCTGGGGATGTCCAGGAGTATACGCTCGCTCACAATTTATACAACGTTAAACAGCCCCTGCTTAAGCCTTTTTCCTTTTGTTGTCCTTATTCCCCCGCCTCGCTCCCGCCTCGCTCCCGCCTCGCTCCCGCCTCACCCACGTCTCGTCGCGTTCGCCGCCCAAGTCGCCCCCAGGATCCTCCTTGATTTATCTGTGATTTTCATTCTCGTTAGTATTCCCTACCAAACGACCTCGGCCACCTCCCTTAGCCGACGATTCTTTCTCGGAATTGCGAAATAAGATGCTAACGCACGTTTTTCTTCCCTTTTCCAATGTTTTCGAATGGGTCTTTCGTCTTTTTTCGATGCCGGGGATTCTCGCGAAAATTGATGATCGCGCTGCGGCTGCGGCTGCGGCTGCGGCTGCGAAATTACGGGCCGTTTACGTTTGCAAAATACGAAGCTATGAATTTTTTGATTTTGATTTGTCTCTCCGGGTCACACACACGCGCACACACTGTCAGTATTCCCGCATTTGTTATTTGGGGATATAGATGTTGGAATAGGTTAATTCTTTTTTCTATAATTAGGAACATTTCATTAGTGGATAGTAAAACCTGTAACACCGATCAGTTTTTACAATCATTTTACATTTACAATTTTCTTCAAAATTATACTTAATAATATTATTCTAAATTGATTATGATATAGTACGAAAAATTAAGGGTGGGGATAAAATAAAATTTCCTATCGATGCGACCCCATTGAAAACACACAACCTCAGAAAACCAGAAATTCTTTCGGCCATTTTCTCACACAAGCAGAGCACACAAGAGAAAAATTCCGTTTAAAAAGGAAGAACTGGAAATATAATTAATTAAAGGCTGATTTAGCGGTCGATACTGGCGAAATTGCCGACAGAGATCCGTGGATGTTAGCACAGACGACAGAACATGACTTTGATCTTGGCAAAACATTTAATTGAAATCTGGGTCGTGGATAAAGTGTGATTAAGTCTTTCGGTATGTGCACGCACGGTTTCGGCGACATCAGGTACGCTCTCCGGGCGATGACGGAGGGGAAACGTGTGGTGGGGGATGGATGCAAACTAGGAGAACTGATGCATTTTTGCAGTTCTCGATCGATCGGCGTTTCAATTAAATTCACGGGCCGCATCGCATCGGGCCGATTTATCGACGATTTCTGCGCCTCTGTCGCGCTTGCGATACTCTATCAGCGTAAATAACGAATATTTCTATGCAGCCATTGTCGCTGAAAGCCGCTTATTTGCCGGCCATAGATCCAAAACAGTATTAATTATCAGTGATCGTTTTGTGATGCTTTCGAACGCCGATACACGCGTCACGCCAACACATCGGCGTCTGCTAGTCTCCAAGTATAATGTGACAGCGACTGGGAATGGTTTATCACTGAGGGCTGATCAGTTTTAAAGTTTTTCAGATTATTTAGCTGAGAATCGAAAAAATTGAATATGAGAAAACGAAAGTGTATTAACCCTTAGCACTCGAGTGGTGACTTTCAGTCACTACTGAAAGTTGCTGTACATTATTCAAACTATTGTTTACTTTATTAAATATATTGGTATCTAATCAATTACGAAACATTTAAGTATTGTACGAGGTATTATATCAATTTAATATCCATAAAATGAAAGAAATAATAATGAATGGAATTTTGCTAGAAAATATCTCCGAGTACAAAGGGTTAATGTTTTCTGGAGAAGTTCATAGGCGACACTGTTTAAACTTTCAAAATAACAATATATATATATATATATATATATATATATAGCCACAGTCATTATACAAAAAAATTTCGTCAGATTTTGTTGCTGACAATCTTGATTGCAAAGAATCAAGAACGCGGAATCAAACACAGAAGCTTCGTTATTACAAGATCTCTGCGAAAGTGTAAGGAGAACACGAGTCGAATTTTTATTGTGGTAACATGTTCCCATAAGCATTGTCCCTGAATTTTTTCAGTTTTTTTGGTTGAGAGTTTCACTAGCGAAAAATTGTACAAAGGCGTGTGAATGTGCGAAAAAATGAGAATAAATGCGAGTGTTTTGGAGAGATCTGACGGCAGAATTTTTAAAATTTTTACAGTAGCGATATGTAGCTATATTAATTATCGTTGAATTTTTTCGCTCCTTTTATTGTTGACAATGCTGGTTGCAAAAAATCAGAGAACGAAAAAATAGCACAGAAACGTATGATGACACGAAAAAGCTCAAAGCATGTGAAAGTTGATAAGTTACATGACCTAAATTTTTTGCAGCAGTGACGTATCATCATAATCATCATCTTTAAATTTTTTCACAATTATTTATCAAGAATGTTACATTACAAATGTCACGCTAACTGATGTTGAACTGTAATGATTAGAACATGTTATCGTTTAGCTCTCTATTACTATACGTGCACCTCCCCTTTGTTTCTCATTGTAACAGTGCAAGGTATTGTGATATGTAAACAGTATAGAAAATGGACATTGTATTTCCGAGCGCATAGTATTTCATTATTATCCCGATTGGACGTGTGCATACGAATATTTGTTGTTCGTGTTCAACCATTTGTTACTCGCCGTTTCTGGTCCATTTCTCTAATATAACTGTACCGTGAAAATGTGAGGAACAATCTGACAGCGTTACCGACATTTCGATACGTTGCAGATATTTTTCCAGCTTTTTTAATGAGAATTCCAATAGCGAAAAATCGATAACAGGGAAATTTCATAAAAACTCGAAAAAATACATACCGCCAAAATATAAAAACGGCGATTTACAGTTTTCACACTTCAAAATAAGCCAAAGTATAATATAATAATTTTTCAAAGATGTTTACACTTGCAATTTTCGAGAAAAAAAACGTGCTCCATTTCTCCTTCTATATGTAATACAAAAACATTTCTAAATAAAGTAACTACGAGTTGCTAATATCCCCCGCGAGGTTAGTTAAGGTTAGGTAAAAATATAACTTTAGTGTATAAATTTTTATCAAAATTACAATTTTCTCTCTTCAAAATTTTCCTGAGTGGATTGCTGTTAGATTTTTCCTGCATGTTTATAATAGACCGGCCTTTCAGAGCCCCGCACACATGAACAATAAATTACTGAGAAAAGAAATCATTGACATTCCTGCCATCAGCTACAGAAGCGCAGTTAACAGTTAACCTAACTGCACACCTACCGACCATCAAAAATGACCGATGTGTATAATATTATAAAAATAACACGATTAGATTTATTTATA
Organism: Lasioglossum morio; assembly: GCA_916610235.2. NCBI lineage: Eukaryota > Metazoa > Arthropoda > Insecta > Hymenoptera > Halictidae > Lasioglossum > Lasioglossum morio. Next base: position 840,641 of record OU744329.1, on the reverse strand, counting down.
TTTTGTGCGATTTTTACTGCAATATATGACTGGGGTCAAAAAATATATTCAACTAGCTGACCCGACAGAAGTTGTCCTGTCCAAATTTCTATGTAATTTCTTTCTGATCGTTGTTGTGAATTTGTGAAAAGCTATTGCAAATGTGTAAACAAAGAAATGCATTGTTTGTTTCGATTGGTTTGACGTCGATAAAGTAAATTCCTATTGAAATATTGATTAAAAGCTGCGACATTCGTTTTTTTGTTGTATTGACATATGATTGAAAAAGCACTTTTAATTTTTTCCGAACTTTCCATTTTCCGGACAACTTTTGCCAGTTTTCCTAAAACCTTATTCGTACTATTAATATATATTAATGCGAGTAGTAGACTCATTGGCTTCTCAACAAAAGACGCTAGTCACACACAACACCAATACAGCTACAAACTACACATAGGTACATGTCGATAAAATAGAGTCCGTGTATAGCACTCATTTTCTTACAACGAACATTTAAAAAAAAATTATCCAAATCGGTCCAGCCGTTCTCAAGTGATGCGCTTACCATTGAACAGCATCTCATTTTCATTTATGCAATATATAAGATGTAAGATAGATAAATTCCGATGAAAAATACCTTTACAATTTCAATAATTGTCAAATAAAAAATCCAAAATGGGTGATTTGACCCCTCGCGGTAGGTTCAGTGTTAAAAGATGCAACTCACGCTGGTTGAAGCAACGAGCTTTCTAAAAATACACCAGAGTCTCGATCGTAAATTTTCCCCGGAAGTAACGATCCAAAAACCGTCGAACAAAACCAAAATAAAAACGAGGGAGGGGGGGGGGAGGGAATGATAACAACGAGGATTTGGAAGAAGCCAGAAATTGCAGAGCTGCAGGTAAGCGTCGGTCGCAATTACATCAATCTGCATGTAAATGGGAAACGGGGTAGTATAAATCAAAAAGCTAATTCGAAAAAGGACGGGGCCGTGACGGCGAAAAGGGTTGTCGAACGGCTAATCCGCAGAGTGTAGTTACTTCGAGAGATCGTTTCATCGGGGAAAGCTTTTCCCTCTGCTCTGTCTCTCTGTCTCGTTCTCTCTTTCGCTCTCGGCGGGGTCTCTAGCAGGTGCACACGGCTGCGTTTGAAAGGGGCGACACGGGAAACGAGCTGAAGCTCGTTCGCGGACCCCGGGAACGTGATCGTGAAAGAAGATTCGCGTCTTCTGATGCCTTGCAGCGTGCGCGCGCGCGATGTAATTCCGCGGGCGAGTAAAATCGCGCCGCGATAACGAGCCCGGAACGGGTTTTCGCGAGACGGCTAGGTGGGTTTAGAGTGTGCGAAATAGAATTAAGTGCGATACCGCTCCGGTGTGAGAGTAGACGCTCGGAAAATAGGGAACCGCCGCGCCGTGCCGCGCCGTGCCGCGCCGCACCGCACCGCACCGCACCGCACCGCACCGCACCGCACCGCACCGGTAGCAGTCGCGAGGAATGGAAATTACGCGGAACGACGGAGAACGTGAGAACGGCGCCCTGCGTATCAATTTATCTCCTGATAAAGTTTTAACCGCGCCACCGGGGCATCGAAAGAATACTACAGAATGCAGTCTAAGCCCTCCTCTGCTCTCCTACCTTCCCCCTTTTCACTGCTCATTGTTTCAGCGGGCCATGATTCGCTGATAACAATCGTAAGGGATCGATAGATGCAACTGAATTCTTCGATGAATTTGTGATTTTCTATCAACTTTTATCAGTCGAGGGATTTTATTGAAAATTTATAGGTGTGTAGTACAATACAGTAACTATTTTATGAAAAAGTTTCACACAAAAATTGAAAGTAGACGGATGTGAAAAAGATCATCAAAGTACAGGTTACATGTAAGAGTAGGACAATTTTGTATAAAATTTTTAATAATGTTATCAGTGGAGGGGTTTTCTTGAAAATTTATAGAACGAGAAATTACAACTATTAAAAATTGTAAACCATATTTGAATTTAATAAAACTTTCAACGATATCACTAAGGATGTTAAACAAATCAACAAACTTCTCCCTGGATGAAGGAGTAGAACTTTAATAAAAATTTTCATCAAGTTCCGAATGGAGGGATTTTGTTAAAATTATATGGGTGTATAATACAATGTAACAACTATTTTCCGGATTTATAATTTTCTTAAATACATGGCTTTGTCGGCATCGTCGTTTTCTATCGATAACAATGGAACAGAGGGGTGGTGGGCGTTACAAACAGTCGAGTTAAAAAGCGTTTCTTTTTTAGCGGAGAGAACCGTATTGTCAGGTAGAACGGCGTTTGTTAGGGAAGCCCGTCAAACGTGTTTTCCTTTGCGACTTGCGGCGTTCGTTTTAATCGTTTTTCAATTCTGCGCCGTGTCGGGGCTGCACGCGATGCAATCAGCGTGAAAGCGCACCCTGCGTCACCGATTAAAATTACATTCATCAAATTATTAACGACTGATGCGGGGGCAGAGGTATTCCTTTTATCTGCCGAGCTATTTTCTGGATATGAATGAAGACTTCAAGCTAAGGTGAATTCATCCACACGGCTGCGAATCGAATTCCAATGTACCCCTCGCCTTAATTTAAAAAATTTTACTTTTCATATACCAAAGTTGCTTTTTTCCAGTTTTGTATTGCATACAGGACCGAAAATAGAAGTTGGTTGCTTTTATTTAGATTTTTTGAAGTGAAACTTTTGAAGTGAAACTTCTTATGGCGCGATGGGCGTAAAACCGATTGACGATGAAACGGAAATGCGGCAGGAAGTGGCTAGTGCGCAGACTCTCGTACGGTTTAGGAGAGAGAGAGAGAGAGAGCACGAAAGCAGAAGCCTTACCATCATTTTTATAGTGCGTCACAGTTTGTTTTTAACCAACACGTGTTATTTACATAAACAAATAATAAAAATAATGACAAAAACAAATGCAGAAAGTAATAAATACGATCGACGATAAAACGAAAATGTGAGTTCGAAGTGGCTAGTGCGCAGACTCTCGTGCGGTTTGGGAGAGAGAAAGAGAGAGAACGAAAACAGAATGCTTACGGACATTTTTATAGTGCGTCACAGTTTGACAGCACGTGCAACTACGTTTGCATTAATTCAATTAATAATATAATAATTACATCTATTTTTGTTGGAGATATTAGTCTTTCGAAAACTACCGTGTGCGGAAGAGAATAAAAGTACATCAGTATCAGCACCTATTTATCTTCGTCAAACTGATATTGACGAACATAACCTCACATCAAGTACATTACGGAACATGGTTAACACAGAGAATCAAGCAAATAATCCATCAAGTTCAATGTTTAATGATGTGAATGTTAGCAATATTATTCAACCTTATAGTGACTTTCAACGCCATAGACCAGTTCATAATCAATTTAAGAAAACATTTATAAATAACAAATTTGGTCAGTCGTGCTCTGTTTGCAGTAGATTATGGTTTACTAATGATTTAAAAAAGTACAATGCAGAATATGAAGAAATTTTGTAAATAATACTACCACATAATGAAAGGAATAAAATAGCAATCTGTAATACTTGTCGAACTGCACTGTCAAGGAAACAAATTCCTACAATGTCTTCCTACAACGGTTTTAAATACCCTGAGATACCAGCGCATTTACCTCCACTGGATTTAGTGTTAGAAAGATTAATTTCTCCACGCATTCCTTTTATGCAAATAAGACGATTGAGGTATGCACATGGCCAGTATGGCATTCTAGGACAAATTATAAATGTTCCGATTTGTGTAAATACGATGGTTAAAAAATTACCCAGAGACCTTGACGATGATCATTGCATTAATGTTCATATTAAGAAAAAAAATATACGTGTGGAAAACCACGCGCGGTAGAAGTGAAACTTCTTGCAGTCTAGTAATGTTTAGAAGCATATTAAGATTGGAAATGTTAAAAAAAACAAGATCAGGAACAACTAATACAAAAAAATCATAGAAAAAGTTTCACTTTTCTACAAAGTCTTTTCGACAAAGAAAGAGACGTAGTTCATAGCATTTCCCATACGCTCTCCTTCTTTGCGAAGCAAATTTTGATCGTTCATTATGTTTGAAGTGAAACTTTTTCTATGATTTTTTTGTATTAGTTGTTCCTGATCTTGTTTTTTTTAACATTTCCAATCTTAATATGCTTCTAAACATTACTAGACTCTAAGAAGTTTCACTTCTACCGCGCGTGGTTTTCCACACGTATATTTTATTTGAGAAACTACTTCTTAAAACATTTACAAATAACAAAACTTACACGTAAACTCTTGCAACGTGAAGCAAAATCGTAATATGATTTATGTGGGCTTGTTTCAAAGGGCCAAATTCCTACTTTCGTCGCCCTTATTTGTTTTTTTTTTCGGAACCCTGCAGGTACACTCGAAATCGCAGTAAAACGGGGAGGATTTCTTTCTTAACATTTGACACACTTGAATTAATGGGGTTAGAATATTGATGCAATTGTAGATTCATGAAATAAATTGTACAATGCTCTACGTAGGCTTAATTTAACGACCCAAACCACTAATTTCTTTTTTTTTAACCCTGAATTTGTACTTGAAATCAAATTTGACAAACTCAAACATACCAATAAGGGTTGAAAAATTCAACTAACTGTAGCTACACGAAAAAAAAGATCATACAACTCTGGACCCATTTTTAATGGGTCAAACTTCTACTATCGCCTCCACTTAAGACATAATTTTTAACTTGATTTTACAAATTATTATTACAAATTATTTTGTCAACAATGTAATGTCTTGGAAACATTCAACTCCTTCCCAAACATTTTCCCAGCTCTAAATTAGTTTTTTCAACGGCTCCTTTGCCCCAGACATCGAACAGCACAGGGTAGATGGTCTTCTTCCTTAAAAATTTAGCAAACTCGAAGTTTGAAGAATGCTGTTTAAGTTGAAAATGTTTCCTCGTGACTGAAACCAACGTGGACTCGAGGAATGAAGTTGCCTTTTCAAGAACCGTTTCATCGAATCGTTCATAACTTTTAATTGGGGACACTCCGGAAAGTTCATTGTCGCGAGAGCATTTCATCTAATTTGCATATTGGCGAGCTGAAAAGTTCACGAACGAGCACACACAATGTCCACGGCACAGAAGAAATTTTCAACATACATTTCAAGGTTCCGGGAGCAAGTTTCAAGTATTTACGACGCGAGTAATAACTTTTGAAGCAATCTGACTAATTGATCGTTGCATGAAAGCTAGACGATACAGAACTATTCCGGTCTAGCTATCGAGAATCGATGTGTGCGTGAGAGTTTCAAGCTCGCGGAAATCAAGTTCCACGTGACGTCACCGTCCCGTCATCGCGTTATAAAAGTGCAAACACTTGTTACTAAGCATAATACATGTCCTAGCCATGAATTTAGACAGAGCTGCATTCCCGTCTCCATAAACTGCTACGTTCGAAATGAAAATATATATCAATCGACGATATTTTCGTCAAAATTAGTTTCTCCTACAGGGAAAAGATTTTTTAACACAAACCGTACCACGACCGGTCAAATGTCCAGTTTCATCTTTTATTTATCAATTATTGAAATTATAAAGATGTTTTTCCATTAGAAATGATCACATAAATTGATTTATTCAAGCACATATCAAAATTGTGGGAAATCTAAATAATTTCTGTCATGTAATTTTTACAAAACAATGTATAATCAATCACCTCTTGTACTCGGTACAGTTAGTGTCAAAGAAATTCTAGAGTGGAGGCTGCTCTAATTATTTGAAAAATTATCAAACTTCTCTTGGAAGTTGGTTACATATAATTTTTTCGTTATTTGTGAATTATTTGTAACTTCGTTACAAGTAAAGCACAGCAGTGTGAAACGTCAATCATCCCAGGCGCCATTTTGGAAATTTTTATAGAACAAAAATGGAACTCCTATAGGAACAGGGTGGACGAATGTCGTAGAAAAAAGCTTGTGTCGATATCTCTTTCGATTTTTCCTAAAAAAATCCTAAATAAACTCGTTTCTCCGAACAAAACCACCCCTAAACTTAAAAAATTTATGTCGCAGCGTAGGGGCATGTTAATTCCCCATAATTTTGACGTAGCGGAAGCCCAGGAAAAAGTGCATGGAAGTCGCTATCGATGAATGTCAAACGATTTGACAAAAGTGTCAGATAATTTGACAAACAGTGAAACCTGCAAAAATTGCAAAACGTTCCAAAAAATCCATTTAAAACCACATACGAATGGAATAACGTGCGAGTGCCATATTGAAATTTCTACTTGGAAACAATTACTACTGCCGTAACTGGCACAAAAAACTTCACATCGCAATATCTCTTTCAATTCCCCGTAAAGAAAAATTCACAAATACAAGTTTCTTTCTCGAAACGGAACAAAACAACTCCTAAACTTCAAAAATTCATATCTCAGCATAGGAGCACAGCACGGTAACCCCTTGTTATTTCGACGCAACGGAGGTCCACAAAAAGAGCATCAAGCTCGCTATCGATACATGTCAAATAACCTGACATATCAAACAGGAGAAGAGAACCTAGAAAAATCGCAAAAATCCCAGGAAATTCGTTTGAAACCATCGTACGAATAAAATAAGACGAACGAATATAGGAATTTCCGTTTTAGAAAAAAAAATAACTGCTTCTCACCTGAAGAATCAACAAATTTCCCACAGAAAACCTACCATTGATATCTCTTTCGAAACAATCCCCTGAGCCACTATAAGAAACTAACAAACCCCTATACTCTAAAGATTCATCTCTCGGAACAGAACCATAATAATCGATTGCTATTTCGACGTGATGGGAGTCGAGAATCAGGGCATCAAGCCCCGTATCGAAGGATTGAAATATCGGTCGGTGAAATCGCAAAGAAAATCAAGATTTGAATAGAACAGCTCGGTGAGTGTGCATAAATGTTATCGAAAAGTTGGCCTAAATACCCGTGCGGCGCTTTAATAGTTTCGACCACGGGAAGTTGATCCTTCTAGAAACACATTGTCGGGTGGTGGGGTGGGGTGGGGGTGGGGGGTTGTGCCCAGGATCGATCGTTGCACGGCGGAAAGAGAATCACGCAATCCGTGAGAGCAAAACGATGCTGGCAGGATGATCCCGCGGAATCAGAACGAAAACGAGGATCGTCGGTGGAACGGGTCTCTGCACCAGTTCGTTGAACCCTGGTTGGCCGGATGCCTAACCACCGTGATGGGCGTCGATTTCACCGACGAGACTGCCAGTAGCCCGGTCATTTCGGCTGCAATTACCATGATTCCACGGACAAAGGAAAAAGAAGCCCGCAGACTCTGCCATTGACATCTGTTTGTAAACGAGGAAAAGAACTGCAGTTAAGACGCTCGGACGTTTACAGCTCTGCCTCCGGCTGATTTTTATACTGTCCACCACACGTCGCACAGCGATCCTGGTGGCCGACCTAGAAGTTCATTCAGATTTTAGCACTATTTGGAAGTTTAAGGAGGGTATTTCTTTTTCTTTTTCGTCAAAAAACCGATTTTTGTTTTAGAAATACTTGTAGTTTAACTTTGTAGGAATGTCTCTGTAAAATTCTAAGCTAAAAGGCATAAGATTTTCAATGTTATGGACTTTTCGAACAAGGTATATACATATTTGGCGGCAAGTGATCGATCGATCGATACTCCCAGAATCCATGGTACTGTTGTAAAAAGTGTGTGTGTGGGTTATTGGAATCGTAGTTTTCCAACAACCAATTTCAAATTTCTTTGTAGTGACATTACCACAATTCGCATAACATGTTTAGATTTTTCATAAAAATCGGAGAGGATTTCTAAATTACCCTAGTTTTTTGCGAACACCTCCGGTGACCGTTCATTCCCTCAAAACAATTCTTTCGGTTTCATATTACCCTCTCTCCCCCCCCCCCCCTCACCATACGCCCTACCAAATACCCTTTCACTACCGATTGTATACAAACATTGTACGAAAAATTCAACCACCAATAATTTCATCGAAAAAATGATACAAAAATCTGTGGTACTCGCGTCAAAGATCAAAGTGAGCGCTTTAGTCCAACGAAGCGTAACGAACTTTTCCAACCAACACACCACTTCCGAAAACTCGATCTCGCATCACTCTATGTATAGTACTCTACACACAAAACTGACCACAAAAATGTCCTTTCGGCTAGTCGGCTTCGGTGTGTTTCCGAGCGAAGCCCGCGGGGGCACTGACAGTTAGGTATAACCGAAAACACTCGGCGAAATCGGCCGTGTAAATATTTGTCACCGAATTAACCTCCAATACCCGAAACTATTCTCGCATAAACGGATTTCCCTTGAAATCGTTCGATAAACACCGGTTGCCCTCACTCCTCGGCCGCATCTCAACGCCTTGATTACTCATTCTGCTTCAACGTCGAGGGAGAAGTTGCCGATACCGCTCCCCCTCCGCCATTGCCTTTGATGCGCGTGCTGTCAGCCGTTTTCGATAGAAATTTAAATGAAAACATCCTCGGCGACCCCCTCCGATACATATCGCCGATAACCCGGGCAGGACGAGTCGAAAGAACAGGGAAAAAAGAGTGTGCTCGAAGGAAACGATAAGCGCGCAAATATTGGCGTTCCCGGAATGGCAAGCTAACAGCCACCTTGGATACCAACGAGTCCTCAAGAGTGCTTTTAATTCTGTGTACAGCCGCCGCCACCGCCAGTTAGAAAATCGCTGTTTACATCGACCGGCACCGATATACACGCGCAGTTCTTGCCATAATTGGCACCCCGGGCTACCGAATTAACAGATTATCGCGGGATGCTCTGCGCAGATTATGCTGAAATCCTTGTGCTAGATAAAAAGGATTTTCCAGCGACCTTCTGTGTAGTTTTTGGATATTTTTATGATACACGTGACACGTGAGTTTCAACATTTTTTTTACATATATTTCGGTGGATATTAACTGTGTAAATTATTATTTTATATCTATTCTGTATGCTCTCTTGAACTAAGTGAATAATTGACACATATTTTAACTGTTGCTAACAATCTTAATTTTATTTTTAATATTAAAATAGTAGATGTATTAGAGAGAGATTATTTTCCAAGACACGTAGTTTCAACATTTTTTAAATATTTTTGGATGGACATTGTTACGGATCGCGCGAGCTACGCGCGCTACAGCACGCGAGTTAGTTTGTAGGACCGGGGAAAGAGAGGTGACGGAGTTGCCAAAACCATAATAACGACTTGCTATAGGAAAGGCACCTCTTCACCTCTCCCCCGCCGCGCCGCGCCGCACAGAGCGGTATTTGGCCGATCTAGCTGGCCAAAACTATTGCAACGTTATTTATGGTCTCAAGGTCATAAAATTATATGTATATCGTTGAATTCGTCTTAAGGTCAGCTACAGCATTATGATATAAAAAATACATTTTAACAATTAGAAAATCAAAGTGACCTTGATTAGTTTTCGTAAAAAAATATTTTCGAAATTTTATATGTCCAAGCTTGTAGATTTCTGAACACTGTTCAACTTTTGTTCCAAACATTTTTTTAAACAAAATTGTTTTATTTGTTTTTATTATGCTAAAATGAAAATTGCAAATGAAATAATGCCATTATATTCTGCAATTCAAAAAAATGCGTAGGATAAAAACTTTGCACACAAATTTATAATTTCCATGTCTGCATCACTATAGGAGTCCAATGTCATCAAGTAATTTTCGGCAAACTCCAGCTTCCCATTAATATCTAAGTCATTTTGCGACTTCATGACATCAAATATCTCTTTACGAGTTTTCCTAATAATGTCAGATGGCCTTAACACAACAAAAAATATTGTTACGTGTAAAATAATCACTTTTTGAACTTTTGGACTTTAAATACTTATAAATAAAAAGTTGGTCCGAGGTGGTGCGTAGATTAATATTTTTTAGAAAGCACATACGGTATACTTTCACTACTATAAAAAAAGAAAACCCTATCGAACCGTACAGTATGACAAAATACATCGAATGTAAATGCGTTTCAGTAAAAAATGTAAAAGTAAGGACACGTTTTTAACCATTATTAATACATGTAATTAACAAGTAATGACTTACAATTTATCTATAAAAATAAAGGTTATTACCTGCTATTACCGAATCCATAGTCAAGTATTGATTTTCAGTACACAACTTAAAAATGTCACGAACTCTGAGAATACTTCTTTCGCACTACGAACAGTTCTAAACGGACACTCGAGACAACGTATGATTGCCGACTAACCATTGCAGTTAACTTGTACGGTGAGGACCAATAAACAATGGGGTTTTTCCGTGGGACTACCTGGCTTTCCCAATAGACTGTCATTTTTTACCTGGGGTAAGTTTGGGAAATGGACTTTTGGCCAGCTAGATCGGCCAAATACCGCTCTGTGCGCCGGTCTGTCTCATAGGACACAGCTGATTGTCGAAGAGGCAGTTGCTCTCTGGACTTTATTGTACGCAATCCCGCTTTACTTGAGCGGTTAAATAGGCCATTGCGCTTCTTTGGCCGTCTATCTTTCCGTTTCTGGATCTTTGCTAAAAGAGTTACTTAAAACAGCAGCTTCGCTTGGGCTGTTAATAAGTTCTTGCCGATCTACATATAGCTTTGCTTGAGCTAAATCTCGCTTAAAAGGTCTCTGCGCTTCTCAGGCCTTCTAGTTTCCATCCTACACTGGATTCTAGCCTTTCTATTCATTTATATTATTTGTGAGTATTTAAGTGGTGACGGGTTCCTTCGATTTGGGTTGTTTAATAAAGTGGACAAATGACTATTGCCGTTTGCAATTAAACTTGAAGTGCTCGTGCCGTTATTCTACCCCTACTTCCACGAACCTACTATTTCTTTAACAGACATTAATTCTTGAAACAATTTTATATATATGTACATTCTGCAGATTATCTTGAAGTATTCTATGTAAGTAATTGACACAAATTTTGAGTGTTGTCAACAAGCTTACTTTTATTTTTCAAGTAGTAGATGTATTAGAGAGAGATTATTTTCCAAGATACGTAGTTTCAAAATTTTTTTAATATAATAATAATAAATGGTAAATATTTACAACAGGTCCACGTCCTACGATTTTGATGAAACTTAAATATGTTATGCAGCAACACGTTTTGAACAACTTTTTCCTTTTCCAAAAAAGGGGGATGCTTTTAGTTTTCGAGATATTTCAATTTTTGTTTGTATTCAATTTTACGTATTTCTACACGCTCCACGGCAACGTAAGCCTGTCCCGGTGTAGAGATGGTAAACAAACATGGGGGCGGAAGAAGCCGGCTTGACATCACACACACCCACCCACTCAGTGCTTAATATACACTCAGTATTTCTAAATTATACTCTAGATTTTTACGTATTTTGACGTGCTGATTACGAATATGATAGTGAAAATTGAATTAGGTTAGGTTATTAGCAATAATAAATAATAACCAAACCTAACCTAACCTAATCTAATTTTCACTATTATATTCCTAATCAGCATATCAAAATACGTAAAAATTTAGAGTATAATTTAGAAACACTGAGTGTGGGTGGGTGTGTGTGGTGTCAGGCCGGCTCCTTCCGCCCCCCTGGTTTCTCCCTCATCTCTACAGCGTCAAAACGTAAACAAACGCCGCATCGGGACAGGCTTACGTTGCCATGGAGCGTGTAGAAATACGAAAAATTCAATACAGACAAAAATTGAAATATCTCGAAAACTAAAAGCGTCCCCCCTATATTGGAAAAGGAAAAAGTTGTACAAAATGTCGAAATCTATAACATATTTAAATTTCATCAAAATTGGAAGACGTGGACCTGTTGTAAATGTTTACCAAATAAATTTTTAAAAAATACCACGTTTTCAGAAACGAACTAAAAAGTACAAAATATTGTTTCCTAGTTCCATACAGATTCCCAACACTGTAATGATAGTCCTAAAAATTTGTAATTGTCAATTTTGAGTAGCTGTGAAAATACTTGTAAGATTTAAAACGAAAAACGTGGGGCGCATGCAATAAATAATTGATGCAAAAATAGTTCACCTAAATCACTAAAAAATTTATTTCTCCGCAAATGATATGGACTGTTGTGTGAGTTTTCTCAACGGCAGCTACTCTCTACACTCCTTACTATTATCTTGCGCTCCACGTTTTTCGTTTTAAATCTTACAAGTATTTTCACAGCTATTCAAAATTAACAATTACAAATTTTTAGGACTATCAGTACAGTGTTGGGAATCTGTATGAAACTAGGAAACATTATTTTGTACTTTTTAGTTCGTTTTTAAAAACGTGGTATTTTTAAAAAATTTATTTTTATTTACATAATTATTTTCTGCTCTCTAGTCTTATGTATGTGAAAGTTTTCAATCGATTTTTAACATTTTTACCACGTTATGAAATTATAACAGAGACATGTACTAAATTCAGACAGTATTGCGACCGCGACATATCGAAAACAAATGCAAGCAGTAACGGTGTAACGATTCTTTCACTTGGTAAAAGAAGCGATGATGTACTACGAATCGTCGCACGACGACGTACTATCATATACTGAGCTCCGTCGGGGCGAAGTGGGTCCGTGGAGTGGGGACGAGTCAGAGTGCGCACGCATAGTAAAGTAGAGAACGTTGTCGCGCGGAGTGGGGATCGCTGAACGCGATGACGTAGTTTTGCGGGGAGGTGAAGAGGAAAAATATTTAATCGTTATTGCTCCGAAACGGATAGACTTAAAAAAATTTTTTTTTTTAATAATGCATTGTCATCCAGTTCTGAGCCATATGCCCGATTTCAAGTCTCTAGCTCATCAGGAAGTTAGTTTAAAATCAATTGCAATATTTGCCACCGAACAAACAAACAAACGCACAAACAAGAAAGCGAGCTAATAAAAACGTGGTAAAATACAAATGAAGTAATAAATGTTAATTATACCTGAAGTACAAATATTTTTTATATACTTTTTCAAGCGTGTTTAATACTATACAGTAGTATACAGAATTGAAATAACCTTGTCAGTATTGTGTCCCACTAACATTTTCAAAAAGCCATACGTGTTGGAAATACCCGAACGGCGGAAACGGGAGGACATTTGAAAAATTAATTAATTAGGATTCGTTAAGCATTTCGTAGCACTTGCCCAATCAATTATTAAAAACATCGCGTCGCATAATCATAAATCGCGTTCGTTAACGGGATAACAATTCGATCGCACTCTAAACTCAGTCGAACGTTATGTCATTGTTGTCCGGATGTTGGTGAATTAATTATTAATTCCTACTCACAATTATTGCTCTACGCCGCGCGCATACATAATCAACGGACGCTTGTTTACGTACTGCGTGCATTTGCATAGAAAATTCGATAACCATTTCGTTTTTCACTTGCTTTAATTTACCAATTCCGACCCTAATTTTTGTTTATTAACTACTACATCGATCTTCCAATTTCCGGATTTTTTCAAATCAATGTACAATATGAATATCGATATCAATATACAATTTGTTGCATAAAATTATGTGATGCTTCAGTATAACGAATAAATATACATTTTAAATGCAAAATTCCGAAATGACAACTGCCACAATTTTCCTTCTAGAAGTTCACTAAACCACCCCTGAACTTAAAAAATTCGTATTTCAGCGTAGGAGTATGATATTCGATTAATATTTTCTATTTGTTCTTATTTCTTTATCAATAAATCAAAACAAGGTATACACTATTGCTTATTGAAAAATTGCCAATCTGTAAACTCCTGTAACATCGTGGCAAAAATTGTTAAAAAATTTCAACAATATTCAATTAGTTAAAATATTTTAATAATTTAATTTCAACTCCATTTTTTTCGGAATACCTTTCTCGTTTGAAAATTGTGATTTTGTGTGAAATATTGTATACTGTATGGATATATATATATATATATATATATATATATATATTTTAAATTTTCATTAAGGGCCCAAATAAGAGTTTTAAAAAATGCCTTTTTTATTTTTGCATGTTACCTTGTAAATTTATAATTTTTGGAAAAGCATTTTTTTGCATACCATTTCGTAAACCAATGTCTCTAGTTGATTATAAAAAGTCAGGATCTTTGGTACAATTATAAAAGGGTTATTCTGTTTTAAAGAGCGTACCAAAAGTTTTTATACTGACTGTATATTATGTGCGTGAAAGAGTCGTGTAGTATCAGTTTATCCCAAACAAATTTGAAGATGAAGCGGGCGTTATAAATGTTATTGTTGAATGCAATTTATGTTGATTCTCTGGATGGGTCAGCCTGTGGATTCGGGTCGAAGGTGACACGCAGAAGGACTCTCAATTTATTCAGACAATAACCGTGGCAATATCCCGGAACGATGGAAAGCTTTAAAGCGCGATACGCCGCGCCGTCCGGAAACAGTTTTCCCCGAGAAAAAATTGATGCCTGATCGTTCCGGGAACGACGTCCAGTCGTCGTCGATGGCGGCCGTCGCGAAATCATAGCATGGGACGCAGAATGACAACGATTTGTCTCAAGTCTCCGCCCCGACAACAGAAAGTCCCGCGTCTCGATGACGGCCACCCTATAAAGCGAGTTCGATTCTACCACCCCCGCACCAATACACCCCGCAAACGGGTTATCCTCGATAAACTAGCGAGAGAAATATTTTTATGCTCGCTATGATATCTTGACCGGAACAGTAACGCACTGCTCCGCTCTGGACCCCATGGAATGTGCAATAGAAACGATATTAATAGGAAATATTGATAGCTGATGGACCATTGAATACCAAGGAATCTATGGAGTGCGTCCGTTCGTGTAAATAAAGCGTTTCTAAATTGCTGCGATTTTAAAAAAATTTATTTTCGACAGGTTTTTCGAGGGGTTTTACTTTGTAACGGTGATTGGGACGGTTTGGAGTATTTATACGGGGAAGGGGGTAAGTATAATTTTGGGATTTTTTGGGAGAGATTCGTTGTTTTTGAGCTAGTGACAGGTACTTCCTTTTTGCGGAAAAGGCTAAAATTGCATTTACAGGAATAGTTTTTCGAACGGTTGAGTAGAATTATAAAATTCTAAATAACTAATAAAATTATTTGAAATGATTAACATGAAAAATTTGATAAACAATGGAAAATTTGTGGGGAGTGAACAGGTGATTTCAGAAAAGCACTGCTTATAAATTGGAATTTTTTGAATAAGCAAATTACTTTAACATTTTTTTAACTATAAATTACAAGGACTTTCATGATTAGATACGTTTGCACAGTTTTGCCTGTGTTTCAACAATATTCATGAATTTTTAGACGAAGGAAAAATCGAAACTGAGTTTGTTATAAATAATTCAGTGTACCTATAAACATAGTTTGAATATATTTTCTGATATTGACAGAATTTCTTGGAAAAAAAATTATTAGAACCTTTTAAAAAATGGTGAATTTCGAATCCTGATTGTGCATTTTCCGCCAGTAGATTTTCGGTCAAATTTTCGGTTAGTGTCTCGAGTAGATGCGAGCAGAACACGGAAGGCGCAGTTCGTTGTGGCTGAAGTATCTCATTTTTGAGCCACTCGACGAGCTCGAGTACCGGAAATAGCATGAATATTTCTCAAGGATCATAATGCAAAAATAGTAAGTAAACGTCTGAGTCAATGTTTTTGTTGCCGTTGCTGGTCTCCGGCTGCGAGAACGCCGATTTTTACAAACGTTCAAAGCTTCATTAAAGCCGCTCAACAAACATTTTCAATCATTTTACGGGGAAATTCAAGCTTAAAAAATCAGAAAGAATCAATTTGCTTTAATTTCTGGATTTTCTATTTTGAGCAACGATTTACGGTATTACTCAATTTAATATATTGGAGAATGTGTTTATTTTAATCTTAAAATCACTCCAAGTTTAAAATAGCAGTAATAAAATATTCTGAAATAATTTTAAATCAAGTGCAATTTTGGTAGAAGTCAATGTTTTTTGTTTTGTAATAGTTCATTTGTCGTTAAATTGTGGCTTTTTTAAGAGATTAGATTTTCCGATGTTTTTTCCTTCGCAGAACGAGCTTTATTATTGACCGAAGTTCTAACAACCGTTCTTATCACCAAGACTGTTTCGGAACTCGTAACATATTCGCTTTGAGAATAATATGTACACTGAGTAATTGCCAACTAATAATACTAATCTAATACCTGTCATGCTTCAAGTACCCTGTTCAACTGTTATACTTGTAGTATTTTATGACTTAATACATATAGTCAAATTTGATGATTCAAAAAAAAACAAAAAGAAATTGTTGCTCCTATCAATTTCAAACCTGTTCAGTTAAATATCAGATTTATGATGTATGAAGGTCATAATTTTTTCCCAACACCAATAGCAGCCGAATTATTCAGGTGGCCTGTTTTAGGTGCCTCACTCTGTATATCTAGGTGCACTAACGTGCACCAGTCAAGTTCTCGCACTATGTACCTTCTTTTACACGAAACCACTTAGCCGTTTTTTAGAGGCTTATATAACTCGGCACTGGAGGCAGATGGAAAGATGTAATTTCGTACACTTGTTAAATGCTAGCATGTCTCAATATTGACAAAACATTAATCTTCCAACATATAGCACCTCAAAAATCGCTAAATTTCTCACTGACTGACTGACTGACTGACAGACAAATCACCAAAACCTTTTGAGTACTTCCCATTGACCTAGAACCTTGAAATTTGCTACATAGGTCCACACCACAAACAAACACTCAAAGGAATAATTATCAAACTTTGAAATTTTACACCTTAATGGGGTTGTGTTGAAAAACAAACATTATGAAATAGGTACGTAGGATAGAATTCACTTCATTAACTTCGACCCAAGCAAAATTAAAGCCCAAGAGACTGGAATAATAGAATACAATAGATTAAGATCCTTATATCGACCAGATCTATCCGTTTTGGTACACCAGAAAACGAGAGTTCGCTAGAGCGTTAAAGACCGCTAGTGGCCACTCCAACCACACATCGAAGAAGTAGAAATTCCTACCCCGAGAATACAAAGAAAAATGAAACCTCCTGCAATTAGAAAAAATAATCAACTAACAAAGAAAAAAGAACAACATAAACCTCAAACGGGACAAAATTTCAAGTAGGTATAGATAGGTAGTAAAACGAACATGCATTTATTAATTTACTTAATGTCCACCTTAAAGATAAAAAATGTTTAGTATTTAATGGATCAGGGATAAGAGTAATACCTACATGATAATTAATGAAATTTCAACAAAAATTGATGAAATCCCAAGAAGAACATCCTGTAAACATGAGCCAAGTTCCTATGGCCGTAAAAAATTTCAGATCAAACAAAATACGGGCAAGTTCGTTAGCTTATAAATACCTGTTGCAATACTGAAAAAAGCGTTTGTAAAAATTAGTTTAAAAGAACGCTATTTAATTTTGGAAGAGTTACATGAAGGACTAAATTATTTAAACACCTTTTATGGCCATTGGTTTAAAAAGTAACGGCCAAATTTTAATAATTTAGACCTCCATCCCAAGTCTTTGAAAATTAAATAGCGTTCTTTTAAACTAATTTTTACGAACACTTTCTCCAGTATTGCAACAGGTATTTCTAAGCCAACGAACTTGGCCGTATTTTGTTTGATCTCATAACTTTTTACGGGCATAGTAACTTGGCTCCTGTTTACAGGATGTTTTTCTTGGGATACGTATATTGCGTACCAGTTTCTTCCAACGTAAAGATCCTACTCTAAAACAATGGCGGGCAGTTGAGCCACTTTTGATCTCATAAACCGTTCATCTGGGTCCCGTTTTTTAACGATTCCAAACCGCTGTGCAGGTTCAATTGGACCATGGGTCCACGCTCGCCCGGCGAGAGAGCCGTTCGTCCGCGTCATTGCAGCCGGTATAATGCGCGATTCCGCGGCTGTTTGCGCGTCGCGTGTAAACCGGTCGACCGTGCTGATTTATTATTCGTAGGAAATTTATTATTTGCACCTAGCGCCGTGGACCCCGCGTGTACCTTTCGCCCCCCGTACACGCACACAAAGCCAGCCCTGCTTTGGAGCTTGCTGGCACGGAGAGAGATCGGACAAAGGGAAAATCTGTCGCGCGATAAATTCCGGAAATCAATTCGATTTGGTAGACGACGAGAGCGCGGCGCGCACGATGCAACCATCGCGTCGCGTCGCGTCGCGTCGCGTCGCGTCGCGTCGCATCGCATCGCATCGCATCGCATCGCTTGCAACGATGCGCGGGATGCAACGGGTCGGGGGCACACACTCTAATATAATGGGAACCGAGGAACGGCGATAAATAATAATTATTGCAACCGAGCTAATGCGGGACGCGGCATCGGGCAACCGCACGAAAATATAGCCGCCGTTGAGTGATAATTGCATTTCGGTGCCGGTGTTTCTGCAATTTCCGTTACACCCTCCCTCCCCTCCTCTTCCTCCTCCTGTTCGGAGGAGGGATGAGAAGGGGGTGAGGAGGCATTGTTCTTCCGACGACCCATGCAACGCCAACGGCCCCTGCAACGCCGCAACAACGCCCACCTGCAATTACTGCGATTAGACGGCTCCTGTTCTTACCAGGCGCGATGCAACGTGTATTAAGCCGATGGTGTGGAAGCTCCATAGTGCGGAGAGCAGGATACTATGGTAACTGTACCGACTACTGCGATATCGTGCAACGATTCTACTTTATTACCACGTTTTTTATTAGCTCGCTTTCTTGTCTGTCTGTCTGTCTGTTTGGTTGTTCGGTACAAATCTTGCAATTGATGTTAAACAAACTTCCCGATGAGCTAGAGACTTGAAACTTTCCAAATAGCTCAGAACTGAATGACAATGCAATATACCAAAAACAATTTTTAAAGAAGACTGCGTTTAGGATTTATACACTATTTTTAAATATTTTCCCTCTGCCCCTCGCCGCGCGATACTCGGTGGTATGTCGCCGCGGTAAACGATAGCCAATCCCCGCCTCAGAGCGATCCCTACTCCACTATGCGTTCCCACCCCGACTCATACCCGCTCCACGGACCCACTTCGGGCCGCAGGAGCCCACTCTATTTTCGTACGTGGAGGTAAACAATAATAAACAATTTCAACCATCCGCTGTTCGTTCACGCAACCGTTCGCGTTTGTCTTCGATATTCACGCGTGTAAATTACCTTGACTTTATTGGTGGTTTGAAACCGGTAATTTACAGTAAGCGTAGCGAGTGTACAAAATATTAATAAAGAGTGATACAAGTATTAACACAAGACTAAAAAGCAGAAAATAATTATTTAAATGAAAATGAATTTTTAAAAATACCACGTTTTTAAAAACGGACTAAAAAGTATAAAGTCCTGAAAATTTGTGATTCTGAATCTATCCATCTATCTATCTATCTATATAAATAAAAATCAAATGCTGTTCGTTGGTAACCGCATCACTTGAGAACGGCTGGAACGATTTGGCTAATTTTTTTTCTTTTAAATGTTCGTAATAGTCGGAATAAGGTTTTAGGGGAAAAAATTGGAAAAGTTGCCCGGAGAAATGGAAAATTCGGGAGAAACTAAAAGTGCTTTTTAAATCATATTTCAATACAACAACAAAAAACGAACGTCTCAGCTTTTAATCAATATTTCAATAGGAATTTACACATTTTAATAGGATTTTACATTTTTAAAAAGTTGTTTTTTAATATCATTCTTAATTCATCACGAAATTGATGGCCCTCAAAACCTAATACAGCATAAGATAATATTAAGAAATAAAATCGATCACATTTTTTACGTATTACTGCGGACGAAAAAGAGCCATGTACTAGTTACTGCGAACCCATTACTGCGGATTAGAATTCGAAATATACCAGCGTACGGAAACAAGCTATGTATCTAAGTATTCATTTAAATAAATCCTGAGTACAGTAACAAATCATAGTAGTATAATATCACATAAATAACTGACTACATTCTTGTTAGTAAAATGTATTTCGCACAAGTTATTTAACTGCAATTGTAGTTAATTATGACGTAGAACAGTTACTGTATTATACTGTTTAATTACTGTTTAATAATTATATTTATTCAGGTACTACTGAGAAACACGTGTTACAATATTGGCGGTTGAACAAAGACTGAGAATTAAGACGCAACGTTCGCACATCGAAAAACTATCCTAAGTAGAAAAGACGCAAGAGGGCGCATCGACACTATAAATTTCCAATGATTCTTTTAACAAATATTTGAGTAATATTTATTACCTTTAGATTGAAGTTGTTTGAAATTTAGAGCATCGTGAAGTTTACAACATTTCAGAAATACATTTACGATGTAAAGTCCTTTGTCTTTTTCTCGATTCTTCTTCATTCTTGAATTCATTAAAAAATTGCCGTGCATAAAAAGCACGAATTTTATGTAGAATTTTTTAGTGGCCTTAAAAGATTGTAATACTATTATATCCAGCTCAGTGTGCCATTAGAAATAAATTAGATTTTTCTGCTTCTTCTTTTTTGGCATATAGTTGATGTCAGTTTACTTTCGCTAGTCTTTTTTTCGCTGTCTAGCGCGAATTTTAAAGGAATATTTAAAGAGTAGTGATTACATCGTCCCCATTAATCACCTGGACTTAGCAAAATCTTAGTTAAAAGATGAACCGGGGGATATTAGCTGAATCTATCAAGATTGTACGTTCATTTATCAAGATCTGGAAGCTAGCCTAATTCGCACTGGCAGTTTATCAATTACTATCTCGTCCCGAAACGCAAAAATCTTCTTTTAAACAGCACGAACAGTGGATCGAAAAATATATTTGATCGCTAAATTGCCCATTCTCGAATAATCGTCAATATTTAAACTGTGATAATTTCGTTGAAAAAATAGTACAGATATACCTCGACTCGTTTTAAAGCTTGGAGTCTCTACTCTAGCCATCCTTTCAATGTTGCCTAAGGCATTTTTGCATGATACAGAGAAATTGAAGATACTTCTATTACTCAAAAAAGGTTAATTTAATTTAACTTTCTATTTAATATTAACCCTTTGCACTCGGAGCTATTTTAACTGGAAAATTAAACATTTCTTCCGACCTAGAATATTTTCATTTTCTATGATTTATTTATTAAATTTGGTGGATATGGAATTGATATAATACCTCATACAATACTTAAATGTATAGTAATTGATTAGCGACCAACATATTTAATAATCTAAAGAATATTATGAATAATGGTAGAGCAATTTTGAGTGGCGCCTCAGAGTCATCACTCGAGTGCTAAGGGTTAAGATATAGTTTATAAAAATATTAATTTCGGTGGTTAAAAGAACCATTCCCTTTACAACGAATAATTAAAACTTGATCTGCAAGTTTTTGCTAGATGCAATAAAAATTCAAAAGTAAAATCAGTTAAATACAGATATATGCATTTATTACAACGGTTCATTATAGACAATTATAAAAAATTGTAGACACTCGGTCCTCTGTTTATTATGGTACTTCATCTGCAGTACACTCCGCTTCAAAACACACTTCTCAAAAAATAGAAACAGTTAAATACGTACAAAGAAAATTATTACAATGGCTAATTATAGTCAAGTAATTGGCCTTCTTAGCGCCGCCAATTAGAACCACCTCCGGTCCTCTATTTAGTATAGCATTCTTTCTCAAACACAACAATGTCCCTTTATTCCCCCCCTTCAAGACAAGGCCCACTACTCAAACAATAAAAAGATAAAAAGAATTAAATATGGAAAAAGGCAATTATTATGGTGAAATGATTGGACTTTTTAACAGCGCCAACAATGTGAGAAATTAATTTAAGACAATTTAAACATTTAGTTAGAAAAAATAGAGTTTAAATATTCATAAATTATGCAGTTTCTGAACAAATCATCAGCTTTAATAAGACCCATCTAACGGAACACTCTGTTTATTTTGTTAGATCATTTGAATCCCAGACCTGCCTGATCAAATGCTCTCTCTCCCTCTCTCACTCTCTCTCACTCTCTCTCTCTCTCTCTCTCTCTCTCTCTCTCTCTCTCTCTCTCTCTCTCTCTCTCTCTCTCGGTCTCTCTCTCGCTCTCTCAAAAATCATTTCCCCATGGAGCCCAGGGTCCCAGAAAACCGGAGGGTTACCGAAGGTAGTGTAGGGTGTCTATGGGGTCTAGGAGCCCGGATCAAGTCCCCCAGGACAATATTAACACCCCCGAATACGCTCTGGCAATTTAAAGTTTCACGATGGTAAGCAGGCGTCCGAAAGCAACGTGGAATGAGACGGGGTTGGAGAAAAGGGGGATGAAAGGGGGGGTTGGCGTGTAGGGGGCGCGGAGGGCGGTTTCTTTGACAACGGGTGGCTTCTCCAGCCGAACCACACCGAGGTTTAAGTGCCCACTCCGGCGCACCACAACGAGTGCCTGGCTAAGTAGTCTTACCTGGCGGCGGAATAATTACCCAATAACAAGTTTTCGTCGGCGGATAATAAAGGTTTAATTAAAACACGATAATCGACGTTTATCCGTTGCGGCGATATCGTTGACGCGCCCGCGTCACAGAGCTCGATGGATCTTTCGGGTAGATCCTCGAGAGATCGCCGCGCCGCGCCGCGCCGCGCCGCGTCGCGCCTCGCCGGGGCAGGGAGGGGGCGACTTCGCGATCGAGGAAACGGGATTTCCCTCGGGGAATCGAGGCTCGCTGCGCCAAGAGCTATCAGCGATCGTTGATCGCTGCGAGTGCTAGTTGTACTGTCGGAGACACGATCGGAATTCTAAGTCTGGGGTCGTAAGGTTCCTAGGAGCTAAATTGTTAATGAACACGAGCATTTGGGAGAGTGCATCTTCCGGCGAATTTTTCGGGTTAGGGCTGTCGGGTTAGGATATCAGTTTAGAATTTTGGCGACAGATTTTTTTCGATGGGAGATAGCCAACAATGAAAATTGGTGTACGTAGTGCATGGTAGTTGTTAACATTGTGCAGAAGGAAAAAATTTTTCTTCGATTTGTTTCTTCAGAATAAATTGTAGAAAAGCACGTTTCATTGTTCCTAAATTGATTTCTGCGTAATACAATACTGGTGAAGGGCAATTATACAATTCTCTATTGTCATTACGGTGAGATATATGGGCCTTAAAAAAATTAGGTATGTACCACTCGGTAGTTGTTAACGTTATGCAAAAGGAAAAAATTTGACTACGATCTGTTTCTTCAAAATTAATTGTAGAAAAGGCCATTTCATTGTTTCTAAATTGATTTCTGCATAAAACACTGGAAAAGTGGCAGTTATACCTACAATTCTGTACTGTGATTATGGTTGGGCAAGATAAGTTTGCATACTACAAAGTAGCAGTCAAGATACTGTAAAAATAAGAGGCCGTTCCTCATGCCATTTCTCCAGAACAAATTGTCTGAGAAAGAGTGAGAGATGCGTGCGTAAAGAACACATAGAAAATTCATCAAATAAATTCGTCGTTGGCTTATTTGAAGCTCCGACAGTCTACAGTAATTGCTCGAGAGTACAAGCTGCAATTAAGTTAAATTTTCCATGGGGAAACGTTTCTACGATTTCGAAAGAAAAATTTTGTTGCGTTTCAAAGGTAAACAAGTAGTGCTTGCATTCCTGGTGAAAAGAGTATCTCCGTCGCTTCTAGAGGATTTTCTGATGCGCCAATAAATTATGTAGTTGGTAGAAAAAGGTCACTCCCAGTTTCCGCAGGTTGAAGTTTTCCCATTTTGTGATATGAATTAATAAACTGCACGTAAGAAGGTATCTTTGAGGCAACGAGAGATGTATATTCTCAACTTTGGAATAGAGATTTCTAACTTAACTTAAATTGCTGTTAATATTTCTTGAATTGGATTCTCATATTTAATGCAGAACGTTTCGCTGGCAATAGCTCCCTCTGAAACTATTTATAACGTAATTTTACGACCATACTTTCCAAGGAAATGTACCAGCACAATGTTTGAAATTTCAGGCTGACTTCAAGAGTTTCTTTTTACTATTAAACCAGGAAACCTTTTATTATCGGACTTATTTATGAAAATTTCATTAGAGTTTAATAATACCTCAAAATTTTTCTACCGAGAAAAATTGAAATTCTGCACGTGAAAAAACAATTACCCACAGCCTTGAGAAAACGTTTTCAACAAGGTGATAAAACCACGCAACCTTTTACAACTAGACTTGTTCACAAAAATTTATTCATCTTTCAACAATATCTCTAAATTGTTATACCAGAAAAGGATTAAAATTGAACATGTTATACACAAATCCCGGGAAGCTTGCTCCTAATGCTCTATTTTCGGCTACTTCGTAAACAACAATTTGGAAGCTGACGAAAATAACTTTTTGCAACAATCGAGCATGAATTCGTTACTAATTGCAAAGAACTGACGGACAGTCGGAGCTTGTTCTTACGTGATTTCCGTGAAAGGTTCGTCGAACCATTTCTTTGGACTATGTGGCTGCTCCGCCGGCGAAATTCGATTTTAATGTCGCAAGATGGAAAGGTAATTTCATATTATTTATATGCAGGCTGACAACGTGTGATACGCAAAACGTATCCACAGCTCGTACGACAACGTATCCGCGAACACGTACTTCGGGATGCTATCATGGCGGGGGCATTCGAAATTCATGGAATTTCACGCGGACCGCGTTAGCTGAAGATTGGACAGAACCTCGATGCCATAAGTTCCGCTCTGGTTGTGCTTCTTTATGAATACTTTAAAGCGATATCACGTTTCTAACTGATATTTAGATGCCAGCATTCTTGTCGTCGCGTATATTCGTCGCGCGTAAACCCCAAACGGAGACTCGAAAATATTTCCAGCCGGCTTTTTAAAGGGATTTAAACAGGATAGCCAAGAGGATCGTACTACAGCTACATGAATTATTCTATTTATACTGTGAGCTGTGATTACACTGTCCAACAGCGTCATTTAGCTATCTATTCAGTTCTCCTGTAAGTTATATTAACGGAAAGGTTGAATTTCTAGAAATATATTTATTTAATTGATATTTGCGAATTACTTCTGAGGAAACCGAATGGGGCACAGACTTTTCCTTTTGCACAACGATTACTACTATGTACATACATACTACGTAGTATACACCCAAGTTTTGTTAGGCCCATATGTCTCACCGTGATCACAGTACAGAATGATATACATAATAAGTGCCCCTTTCCAAACTTTTTATGCAGAAAGAGGAGCAACGAAGTGACTCTTTTAGAATTAATTTTGTATAAATAGAGCAATGTTAAAATTTTTCCTTTTACACAACGGTGACTCCTACTATCTACGACATACCGAATTTTTCTTAGATCCATATGTCTTAGCAACACTGTGTAAACATTACCATCGTCTTATACAGAAATTAATTTCAGAGAAATTAGACGAGCCCTTCCAGAATTGATTTTAGAATAACGAAATGCAACACAAGCTCTCCTTTACGCACAATACTTACGGTCATCGTGTAGTACAAACAGAATTTTCCCCAGGTTCGTAAGTCTGAGCAAAACGGAAGTTCAGAGCGTCGCGTCGTTGAGCCTTGAGCCAACACGCGCGCGCGATTCAAAAATCGTAAATAGAAATACGCCATAAATTTGCGGCGCGGGTCGTTACAAAAGTAACTTGTGGCGTTGGTGTACACAGTATCACGTGCTGAAAGGAAATACACGGTGCTCGGGTTGCGTTCCTGAGTCAAGTAACATGTCTGCGCTCAAACAAAGTTTTCGCGTCTCGTCTTTCAGCATCGAGGATCGTACATTCATCTTCCCATGGGGCAACGACGTCGTTCTGCGAGCCTCTGATGTCTCAGCTATTTTTCCTCGCCTATCTACAACTAGGACATATTTTCCTCTGGTTCTTCCGGTCCGTGCTCCCTACCCCACGGCACTCGGTCGACGAGCTACGTCGTCTTTTCCCTTCTCCGTCTTCATTCCACCGACGAGAATCGGAATGCGAGGAACGATGAAACATCCCCTGGGAAATCACTTATGATTCCCAATGTACGTGTCTCTTCAAGTTGGTATTAGCATTATACAATCGTTCTTTGTTTCTCTTTGAACCGACAGAAGCAAAACAACCGGCTAACAAAACTGGAGCGGTGCTGTTCTCTTATTCCGCCATGTCTACGGCTTTAACGGGAGCCCCCCTCCCCACCCCACTCCTCCCGCCAGGCTTTCGAATAGCTTTGTCAGGGCATTAGCACGTTCATTATCGTAAAATAATTATCGATTTTTCACTAGCTCGCTTTTATCTCGACGAGGAAGCGAACGTTCTACTGATGCGGGCTCAGGAGACTCTCGTGTAACGTCATTTTCGCAGAACTTAACCGAGAAAAATTCTGTGTATAGAACATCGTGTGATAGTTAGCGTCGCATAAAAGGAAAACTCGGTGCCCTGTTTCGTTTCGTCTGAATTAATTCCGAACGACGTTTTTCTCAAAGTGTTGTCTCTGTGCACTGCCATTTTGTTCAGCCTTGTGGACCCAAGTTATTCGTAATGGCACGCGCGTGCTATCTGTTTCTTTGGGAGTACATATAATAGTTTCAGTAGGATACATTGCGTAGTTTAGTGGAATAAAATGATTAAAATCCATCTTCGAATTGAAATTTTCTCCCCATCGTATACGGAAAAAAGGATTTGTCAAATTTCAACTGGCAAGTTAAAATTTCGAAAAAATTCTATCGGATGGTGGGAACGCGCATTTGCCGGCAGCCTTTCGTTTCATTTGACTATCTTAAGCGCTCATCAAGAAAAACCCTTGCGAAGTTACGGTCGAGTTTTCATTTCGTTGGGAGTCAAAGAAACAGCTCTACACCGTAAAAACAGCAATTTCAACCGCGTAACCGGTACTGGGAGCACGGTCTCCCAAGGGCCCCGGCGCGGCGTAACTACAATGCTGTCGAAACACGAAAAAGTCGCTTGCCTAATAATACATACGTTGCCCGCAGATCCGCAAAGCGAATTTTCCGCGTTGCGGAAGCTGAACGGTAAATTTTAAGCGATTCCTCCTTTCTCGTTCGTGGTCCGTCTAATTGTTTAAATGCATTTTCGCACGCGCCCGCGCTCTCCCTCTCTCTCTCTCTCTCTCTCTCTCTCTCTCTCTCTCTCTCTCTCTCTCGTCGCGGAATAATGCCCGAACCGAAATGTTTTCGGCGAATTACCTCGAAAATTCGCCCGGCAACGAGTCTCGCGATTTTTCCAGCAGGAGAAATACGTGCGTGTGTGGAACGAGCGACGATAACAAAGCACCACGGGGGTGGGCGAGGCGCGACAGAAGTTTCGCCGTGCGGCGGCCTCGAGAGTCTTTTCTGCCGGGCAAATTACCGGCATTCACTGTTTCAACGTTGAAAGTTTTCATTTATGACGGATAGTCGGGCCCCCCCGTTCATTGTCACCGTCTCATTCGGAACTTTTAAATTATACCCGGCTCATTAACGGCGCCCGGAAGTCCCCCGCGCGCCACCTACAGCTTCATCAGTCCTGTTAATACTGACCTGATGAGACACGTTAGACTCGCGATCACGAACACGAGCGCCGAACTCGCCGGATCTTGGAATTTCGGCGCTGGTTTGGGACCGAGGCTTCTGTGACGCGTGTAATACAGAGGTGGGCATTATTTGACGAAACAAATATTTCAAATACTATTTAATATTTTCGACTTTATTTTCCTTAAAGAAAATAGGATTTTAAATAAGATATACAATTTCGCAAATAAAATATTTCTATTTTAACAATCGGAATCAGAAAATAAAATATTTCGATTTCAATAATCTGAAACACGAAATACAAGAATATATTGTATTTTTTGTACCTACTGAGGTTTGTTGATAAACACACAGTGTATCTTATCACTAGGAGACTATTTCTACTTATAAATCAATCTATTGAATGCGCACCATTATTTTCAGCAATAATATTTAAAATTGACAATTAAAATAAAGACAAAGTCGAAATATTTTCAATATTCTTCAAATAAAATACTATTTTCAAAAACGATTTTCAAAACTTACTGCCTCAAATAAATTATTTTATTGTCAAAAATTACTAATAACAAAAATTTCGTCTGAAACCATACAAAGAGGACTTACTTCAACATTTCCAAATGTTGAGGTAATTTTAACAATATTTCGAACAATTCCAGCTTCCAATGCATCGGCAAAACGTTCTTTCAATGTCCTTAAGTTAATTAAGAACTGTTTAAAAAACATTTTGGGGTAGGATAAACTGTCAAATTTATCCATATCATCTATTGAAACTGATGTAACCAATTCTGTTGATTTTAACGAACTAATTGATAATTTTGCGAGAAAGAAAGCCCAAAAAGTAAATATTTAAATAAATATTAATAATCATGTGTGCATTAGATTTATGATGCTCTTTATACATCACTATGTGTAATTGTTCACCAAATATTATGTATTTTTATGCGAAAGGTTTCCATGGATAAGGGAGAATTTAATTCACTTTTTATGGAATAATAAATATGTAGATGTTTTTACAATTGTTTTATTTCTTCCAACGTGAAAGTTACTTAGCTGGGTTTAGGGACAACGAAATTCTACTGTGCCCAAGGCCCCAACTAATTATAACGCGCCACTGGGTGCGAGTCGGTTTGAGCGTTCAGATCGTGGGAGAAACGGAGAGACTCGGTAACGAATTCGTATATTGAATTTATATTGAATTAATAGCAAATTAATATTGTATATGTACAGGGTGGGCCATTTAAAACAGGACACCTGAATAACTCGCTTGCTTTGGAGATAGTGGAGAATGCCTCAGACCAAACTTATTTGGTATCGAGAGGCTGATCATCCGATGTTACTAGTTTTTTGATAGGTGGAGGCGTCCAGGAGATATGAAGGTCAACCCTGTTTCTTTTTTTAATGGAACAGTATGTTTTTTTACTTACATTCTGATAGAGTATTCCAAGACGAATACAATGAGCTATGGGGCAGGTCATTTCTATCACTTCTATCACTATCACTATTAATATTTGATATCACTGTATCCGAAAAAGCCTACAGAATCTTTTGCTGCAAAGAACAATTCAATATCTTGTTTCTTCAGTTATATTTCTAAAAAAAACTGCTCGTCTAGCAGAAAAATTAGTATCTTTGGAAAATCTGGAGCCGGTCGTGTGACCGATGGTGTTAGGGATCGTTCAGAGTTAATATTGTATTAATATACTTAACACTAGAAAGACTGAAACTTAGTATACATATACCTATATTGCCCAAAAGCAGTGAAAATAACTGCATTGTGAAAGAATAACTAATCTGTAAAGAAATTTGTTTAAAATTAATTTTTAATATTTTTTATATTATTTACAGTTATATAACAAGTTATTAGTAAATATTAACAATAAAAAAACATTTGTTAGAACAAGTATCACTGCATAAAGATTCGAATACATAACAAGTACTACTTTAGCTTATTGAGGAACTGCAACTTATCAAGTATACGGCCAAATCGACAATTTATCATGTACCTACTTGTATGCTATCATGTGACGGTAATCGAAAAAAAATGAAAAATTGTTATTTCAATATAGAGCCGAACTGGTCATATAAGAAATTTACTCAATTCAATAATAAGAGTCATTTGGTTATTTAAAATTTCCCAAGCAGTCAAAATGTGTGCTTTTGGGCAATATAGGTATAACACACACATATATATATATATATATATATATATATATATATATATATATATATATATATATATACCGGAAATGAAGGAGGGGGGAGGTAACTACAATTATTAAAAAACGCATTTATATGTTGTACAAAAAGTCACAAAATTTGAAGAAATTGTGTAATTATATACATAATTGTTTTTCTAATTGAAATTAAAAAGCAGTCAAAATGACTTCCTTGGGCAATCTAGTGTTAATGAATTACAAAATGTAAGTGAATGCGAAGTGAATTCGAATTTCAGCTTTCTGAGGAATGATGAAGGTTTCGAGAAACGATCGACGAAGATTCGGCGGAGAAAATCGGTCGGAGAGAGCTTCCGATGTTGACGAGCACCTGGGCAGAATCTCTAAACTCGATTTATTAATTTCGGGAACGCTCGCGGCGCATATTTCAGCGGCGAGCGGGCGCGGCGAAACCAGTATCGATGCCGGGCAAATTATATTCGCAACGAGAACGCGCGCACAATTTCAAATTAGCGGGAACGCGGGCTCTCGCACGTTCAGGAAATCCCACGTTGGCTGACCTGGCTGCTAAACTAACCATAAACCTCAATTACACGGATAAAATTTGCAAACGTATGCGTGCGCGCAGGCTGCCCGCCAGTTGCATACCTGGAAGACGCATTCCGCAAACACCAGAGGCTTCTACTCCTTCGCGCAGTCGGAAAAACCACGAATCTCAAACCTTGTAATATCATTCGTCTTCATTTTATTTGACTTTCAAATTTTAATTAATTCGAAGCCCCGTTCTGCGAATTTCCTTTCATTAAACTAAACAATGTGATGAAACTTGCCGGGAAAGTTACACTTCGACCATTCATTTCTTTTACTAAATTAAACAAGATATCCCGATGAAACTTCTGTAGCATATTCATGCATACTGGGAGCCTCCTTCACGATTTATCCCAATTTACATAAAAGTCATGTATAAAAATGCGTAAACATAACCCAATCCTGTGCTAATAAATCTGCATCATATCGTTGAGATGAACCTTTTTTTGGTTTTCCCATAACAATTCGCAAATTATACAAAAAGCATTCAGTACAAAGATATACATTTTGCAATTTTTTTTTCTGTTAAACGAAAAAGCGTATCTTAATGAAACTTACGTCACATATTTATACGTATTAGAGCTACCTCAATGATTTTTTATACATCGCCATCATCGAAACTATAACAATTATCCACCTAGAAACCATTCAAGAGAAATCGTTTAAACCTACCTACTTTGTGTATAAACAATTACTCGAATTGAAATAATAACAGCGTAGGTATAAAAATTTCTGAACACAGTACACACACGTTGCACGATGTACGAACATATCGGTACAATTTCAGGAAACTAGCCCTTCCCGTAGTTTTAAAAAATATATTCGACCTCAAGCTAGACCAAGGAATAATCGATTCCCTTGTTTTTCATCAGGGCTCAACAACATCCGTGGGATGAAAGAAGGCACTCGACTCCACACCGTCCACTCGAACAAAGAAAAACGTGAAACCGGATCGAATCTACCTGAACCGTGTCCGATTCTATCCGCCTATTTTACTTTCTAATAAAAGAAAACACTTATCTTCGAAACCGTTTTAAAATAGCCTCGCCACTCAGAATAACACGTAGCCGTATCGATCAATTCCTTCGCCAAACGAAAATGGCTTAACGAAGTTAGTTTAAACTTCGTAGGCATATTCTCCGTGAAAAGCTGTGCCGAAAACGTAGAATAAATTTTTTCGGTACGACGGTACATTTTCGAACAAAAACTTGGGACAGCGCATTTCAAGAATTAAATACATATCATATATTGCAGCAGTTTCGGGAGATTCAACGCGAAAAGCTACACCGATAATGTGGAATAATTTTTTCCCGTGCGACGCTTCATTTTTTAGCAAAAACGGTTCCATAATCGGAATACCGCATTTGAAGAATAAAATTACGTGATACTACTTCTCGGAGATTCTACGCGAAAAACTACAATGATTACGGATAATAAATGTTTCCTGTACGACGCTACATTTTTTAGCAAAAACGATTCAAAAATTGGGACAGCCCGTTTGAAGAGTAAAATACATAGATGGCAGCACTTTTAGAAGATCCTACGTGAAAACTACACCGATAATGTACAATTAAATTTTCCCGTACGGCGCTTCATTTTCTGGAAAAAACGATTCCAAAGTCAGAACAGCGTTCTTGAAAACCAGAATAGGTCCGACCCATGGCTTACTGTTTCTACTCTAGGTCTCGGTAGAAACTGCTACTATTCAGCAGACACTGTGTCTGTCCATAGCCCACTATTTCTACTTGACTCTTCCCATAATAAAACAGTGAATGGTGCTTCCGGAATTTTGGAACCGTTTTTGCTAGAAGACGTAGCGTCGTGCGGTAAAAATTTATTCTGCGTAATGGCGGTAGTTTTTCATGTAGAATCACCTGTTACTTAAGTGGTGCCACGAATGTTGGAGCAGCCGGTACAGAGCTGTGACGTCAAATGTGATATTTTCGATGGCCGAAAGCGCGATATAGTTTGAGAATGTGGACGCGGGTTTAATAAAAGTAGACAATGGTTTGTAGCCGTCGAAGAGATTAACCCGTTAAGGGCGAAGGACAAGAATAAATGGCGGCCGCGAGGTGGACAATGGGAAACACTCGACAAAGGTCCGCATTATAAGCAGCGCACAATGATGTCCGACTATTCAGAAGGTAAGACCCGAGATGCAAGAGTGCATTCACGGTTTGCTTTACGACGCCGCTTGAAATATCGGACCGAGTGATATTATGCCGCTCGCGCCGCGCCGGAGAGCCAGCTTCGCAACGTTTAAATAGATAAAAATAACCTGCCGATAAATTTTGATAGTCGCTCGCTTATCGGCTTCCCGTGCCCGATAACGCAGATACGGCGTTATGCAGCTTTTCCATGGGAGGGGAGGGGGTAGGTTTCGCTTCGACGAAAAGCTCTCTCGAAATGGGCCAATTCTGAAACGTTCCTGAACTTCCCCGAATAATAATGGCACACGTTTGTTCCCATTGCCGTCGATGTCAGCGAGCCTGTGCATGCATGCGTGCACAGAGGTAGTTTATTTTATATTCAGGAACAATGAAAAAGCATTTTATTGTTCTCCGTGATAGACGAATAAATTTTGAGGAGGTTCATACACCGTTCGAATGATTTTTCTTTCCATTCGGTTTCCATTTCGGGTTTGTAATATCAACAGTGTCTTTGATATTTAAATAATTTGAATTTCGTAGGGATTTTGTGTAAATTATACTGACTGGGCGTGGCCTTGTAGACCCTTTTGTTTAGTTTTCTGTGATTTCTCGATTGTATCCATAAAGTTTATCAGGAAACACGTTTTACATTGTTAGTATAGTAGAATGTATTAAAGAGTGTTGCATCGGTGTATTTATTGTGCAGAATATTCTCCGTAGGCGTGGCCTCATTTCCCTTCCTGTTGAGAGTACTCGAAGGGACGGGCTTTCATTACTGTTTTTATACGAATTATTAAACGACATGCTCTCTTGGCATTCACTTGTACAGACTGTTTTGTGTGGGCGTGGCTTCCTCGCTTCCGATTCCAACGAAGCCAAGATATAGCTCCTTCATTCACACGATCACGGTAAACCAATTCAAACCAAATTAATCTCTGCATGCAGTGGTACAGTCCTAACAGAAGGCTATCTATTTTGACTTTTCTACAAATCCGAATTCGGTGGATGCAGTATCGCCACACCCACTGGATAACCATAGGGGGTGTGGTCTCGTCACTACCATGGTATAATGCGCCTCAAGAGGCGTGGCCTCGTAGCTCTCAACAATCGCCGTAACCAAAATACAAGTGGCAATATTCCCCCATTCCCTCATTCTACCATTCGCAGTATACCCGGCGGCGAGGATCCCGACACTTATTTTTTTTACCTTATTTATTTAACGTTGGTTCTTTGAATTCTTCTATGAGAATTATTTCGCGACGAGACCTACAGTTTAGTTTAAAGATGGGTTTCCAATCACCTTGGACACCACAGTATTAGATGGCACATGTAATGCGCTCTTTCTAATTCGTGGTTCTGTGATATCGAAGGAGGTATTCAGAATTCAGTAGTACAACTCAACGGCAAGTCAGACGGTCGAAAATTTTTCAAAAATTCTGTGATGCGACTCAACGTTAAGCCAGACGGTCAAAAATTTTCGGAAACCTCGAAAATTGACTATTGTGTTAGGAGAATACGATATCGAAAGAGGGATTCAGAATTCAGTAGTACTGCTCAACGACAAGTCAGACGTGCGGGAAAAATTGGAGGTTGATCATGTCAGTAAAATACGCAGAGACTCAATTGCATTATGTGTCTTTATTTATTCATTGTAAATTGATGGATAAACTGTGTGCATTTTACATGTACATAATTTATATTCTAAACACTTATAACAGGAATGTCGACTGGCTCAGAGAGACCCGGCACATCGTCAGACTTCTGCTGCAATACTGCAATACTATGGACTGCGGGTCACAGGCGAAGTACAGACAATTATATTAGATGATCAGTCCATGTTATACTGCTATACCTCGCGTGTGCTGCGGCTGTCGATGGATAAACCTGCAAGCACCATCTGTGGCAAATGCTCGAGACACTATATGTATAATCAGTGTCGCCAGACCGAGGAAATCGAGGGGAATACAGTTACCTTCTCTCTCTCTCTCTCTCTCTCTCTCTCTCTCTCTCTCTCTCTCTCTCTCTTTCTCTGTCAATAGCGAATAGGTCACATGCACGACAGAGATGAACCGAGTCACGTGACCGGACCGTGGCGGAAGCGTCGCCGGCATGCTCCTTGCTGGGGAACAGGCGAATGTTAGAATTGTAAAATGGGGGAACAATCGAAAACTCTTCTGCAAACCGTTTTTCTCACAAGGATAACACAATTCCCGGCGATAACCATAATAATCGACATTGAACGTTAATTTCGAAGCTCCGGGAACCGGAGAATGCCGAACTTAGCTTCTCGTCGGCTAGTAGGGTGGAAGTTCTGCCCGCCATTAAGGTAACAAAGCAAATTCGAGCGTGAAGCGTTAATTAAATTAGACAGAGTGCCGGCGAATCCAATCGCCCGCGGCGATTACTTAAAATTCCCGTTCGAAATACGCGCTCGATAAACCATGATTGCCATTCGGGAGCGACTCCGAAGTCGAATCGGACTGTGTCGGCTCGTTCTTCCTGCAATGCCCGGAACGTTCAACTCCAGAACAGATAAAGCCGGCGCTAAACTTTCGAATGTTCTTCGTTAAAGAAACGGAAACGGCACGGTGTGTCTGGTTAAAAAGTTTTTACGGCCATTGTAGACCCGCTTTCTACGCTTGTACGTGACCCCACTCGAACTCCGACCGATTCCCGGTCGATGCGCAGTGATTTCCACCAGCCGGTCGATCAATCACATCCATTCGCCGATTCCTGCCGATATCACAACTCCTCCCAGCCTTCCGAGACGTTCCTGCGGCTGCACCAAGCTGTTACACGACCACAGAAATGTTCTCGCAGCGATTTTTAATTAGCACTGTCGAGTCTGTTATAGCACGATGCAAATATTAAGACGGTTCACCTGTAATGTTTTATATATAGTAGACTGCGGACCCTTTTACATTTATGAAGGAATTGGCTGGATGAAATAAAAAACGGGGAAACATTTAAACAATTCAAGAATGTTGTAATATTGTTTTTAACGTGACTAACTCGTTCAGGGATGAAATCAATTTTTACGTTACACCTGCTTCTCACAATCAATGCAAAACATTTTTATTTGGTTCGAACGAAATTTCGTAGCGTTTTTAAATTAAAGTTCAAAGCTAAAAATCAGATATTTATTCAATAATATACTTTCCATTCTGTGCTACTACTGTTTTGCCATTTTCGAGGTAACTTCTCGTGTTATTGAATAAACATACGAATAAATACCTTAATTTTCTCTTGGAGACTTAATTTGAAACTCCACGAACTTTCCCTCCAATCCAATATTTTGCATAAACACCCGCAGTTTATTTATTATCCCCATTTTCCCACCCATCATCTGCTGCAAAAGGAGTATAATAAATAAGAAAATTTGTAGTGTCGAAGTAGAAACTTCATGCTTTAGAATGAGCCGGAACACACGACCATCCGACTTTACCCCCGAAAGTTATATCACCCTAAACATCCCCAATTTTCCAGCCGTTCCATAATCCCCGAATTTCGCAGCATTCATCAGACTGCACGCTAAACTGGAACGTTCGATGCACCGACGCAGATGAAATTGTCGTTGTAGGGACCAGTCGAGAAAACTCGAAGTCCTTAGAAATAAGTAAGCATAAAAAACAGCTGAACATGATTTATGGTGTGCGTGACTAGACAAAGCTATTTTTTAGAGAACTGTTTAGTGTCAGAGTTTGCCAGGGTTTTAGCTTTCGTTAGTCACAGTCTCAATTTCGACGAAAGGACCGCGGACGTCCACGTCCGGAAGAACCTCACGTGCGGAAGGTCTGGAGGAAACCAGCGTAGTTGGAAGGGATTTTTCCCTTCCCCCCAAAAACGAAGTTAGGTTAAAAGACGAGACGACTCGGACTCGAGCTCAGTTGTCTTACAAGAGTCGGTCGCAAATTTTGTCAAGCTGAATACATTGTAAAAAATAAATTCGCACAACGAAAAATATCGTGATCTTATTAACACGCAATCCTACAGTCGTGGATGACGCAAGATATAGGTCTATCGGAGAGTCCTAGAAAAATAGAAGATGGTCAGAACGGTCAAATGGGAAGTCGCTTCATGAAAACGCCATTAGGGTATCTCGATCGGTCGTTGATGACTTAAACGAATCACGCGGACTGCAGAAGTCTCCGGCGGATAAACGTAACCATTGTAGTGGCTATGTACAAGCCGGTAAATGAGAACAGGGAGCAGAGCCCCGGCTATATTGGCTTTGTGAAGAATCGCTCTCCAATGAAAGCGTTAACGAACCACGTCGTTCCTTCTCGTTCAGCTCAACTGCTCCATTTTCCGATGGTTTTCCCGTCCTCCCTTTAATCCTCCGCCCACGCTGAACCGGCCAGAATTTCTCTCTCTCTCTTTCTCTCTCTCTCTCTCTCTCTCTCTCTCTCTCTCTCTCTCATTTCTTCCTCTCTCGGATCTCTCTCTTTTCTTTCTTTCTTTTTTTTTTTTGCTCCCCCGGCCACTATCCCTTCCGGGACCCATTTTATTTCCTGCATGTGAAGGAACAGCTAACACGCGTATCTCTAACCGAACCGCGCATTAATCGAATTCGGACGAAATTAAGGGCGTCGTTAATAAACCATTCAGCTCAGGAATTACTGCGTTTTTCATCCCCTCCACCCGACGGACCGATGGAAGGAGATTGTTTCCGACTGTCCGCGATCGTTAGCTCACTATACTCGGAGTTATCCACGACGATTCTTTAAGTACGCGCCGTTGTTAATTGTTTTTTTGTTCCGAATGATATTCTATTGTTCTTTTGGTAATTTTCTTTTTTTAAGTAAACTAAATGACGAGGTGCAATGAAACGTTTATCACGTGGTTTGTACACGTTTCAGCTGAATTCGCGACTTTTTGTGAAGCAGTATCGTTGAAACTGTAGTAGCTATTCTTAACGGGACGTGGTCAATTTGCATATACGATTCGGAAATTTTTCGTTTTAAACGGAATTAGGAAAAACACGTTTGAACTGCCTTGTTTAGTTTTTATACCTCGATATTATCGAAGCTGTGACAGTTCTTCACTAAGCAGTTTCCCTAAGAACAAGAATGTATATATGGTTTGAGTATAAATAGTTATTACAGTTCTCTGTATCTCGATCGACAATTGTTCAAAACTACAATTAAAGTTATTGACGCACTGGTTCGATCAATTGGAGACAATAAGCAAATTTGCAAAAATTACATGAAATTTAATTCGACGTTTCTGTCTAAGTTTAGACCGTTTTCAAGAATGTAAATTTACATTCTTGGAAATGGTCTAAACTTAGAAAGAAAATTTACATTGTTGAAAACGGTCTAAACTTAGACAGAAAAGTCGAATTAAATTTCATGTAATTTTTGCAAATTTGCTTATTGTCTCCAATTGATCGAACCAGTGCGCCAATAACATTAATTGTAGTTATAAATAATTATTGTAACCAGCCAGTAAATTTAATTATTGTACAAGCCAGTAAATTTAAATTGTAAATTTTCATCACGATAATTCTGTCAATTTTGTTAGAAAAAATTGCCAAAGTATACCATCAACGAGGACTATTGAAAGAAGTGCAAACGTATAATTTAACAATTTTTCTGAACCTTTTTTGAAGTCAGGGAACACTTTTGATTATATGAAAAATTTGCGCAACACCAAAATTAATGATCCGAAAAACAAAGAAAAACATCCCGCGTAGAAATACATATATTTCAGAAAATATATTATTAAACTAACCGACTCGATAGACGTTGTCCTGTCCAAATTTCAATAAATTTGTTTGTCATCCTTTGTGAATTTGTGAGAAGCTATTGGAAATGTGTAAATAAAGTAAAAGTGAGAAAAAAACGTTTTGTTCCAAAATTTAAGTCACAATTGAATTAAGTTAGAATTCCATGTAAACCGAATGATTTATTTTTTTATTTTTTGTTAATATTTACATTATACAGGCCTTCCCTCTTGCCTGTCCACTTTCGTAGATTGTTCTTGCATTGCAAAATCTTCGAAATTTTACAATTAACCTCGTACGTCAGTTATTATGATTTTTGCAGTTTCTCCGAATTTTCCGACTTTCCTTTGTAATTGTCTCGATTTTTTTTTCATGAAAACTTTTCCAGGACCATAACGAACAAAACAAAAAAAGAATAATTACAATAACTTCCCTATAAATCGGGAAGTTAATTACGCCTATCCATCGTTCGAATCGTGAATTATAGACTTGAGTTCAACAAAAATCCCATAGAAAAAAGCACTTTCATTTTTCCGGGCAATTTTTCCAATTTTTCTTTCCCTAGAAACCTTATTCGGCCTATGACGAACATTTTTTTTTTAAACTAGACAAATCGGTCCAGCCATTCTCAAAGTGATGCGCTTGCCAACGAGCAGCATTTAATTTTTATTTATATAGATATATTTAATATATTTCGCGGAATTTCGCGGAACACCGGTTAAGAACCATTGCTTTATGGTTATGCTTACACACAGTCAAGTTATCTCCATAATTTCTCGTATATCGGTATGATCAAAACTATAGTAGGTATGTAGTAAAGTTAATGATGAAGTAAACATTTACAACCTATCTACTTAAAGTTTAAATGATGACTGTAATATCGAGAGCAACAGTCTGCAAAAATTCACGAACACAGCCCAGATAGGAATAAATAATCGTGTAACCATTGCCGCCTCGCGATCCGATATTGTACCCGTTGCGCATCCCCTCGGGCTGCACTCTCGCGATGTCAGGAGTTTCGTCATGAAGACGAAACACCCGGCAGCAACACCCGGCAGCAACACCTGGCTGCATCAACGCGAGTGATTCTTGTATCGCGATTCCGACGATTGCACAGAAACGTTAACGTGAAATAACACAGTGTACCGGGTGTTCTCGAAGTAATCGAATAAATCGGAGAATTCCACGTAAAAGAATAAATCGAAATTATGTGACACCGTTCTACACCGTACACCGCATACGTGTTAGACAAAATCGAGCTTTTTCAGGAGGATGTCGATGCTTTTTCAGACATAAATTACTACACGATGTAGAGTATGTAACTCATCACGTTGATGATTTTTAGTGTGTTCAGAAACAAGTCTTCATCAATTTTAGTAGCCAAGTATGAATGTGCTGATCATTACTTGACTTGTCTACTTACTGTAGGATTGGTATGGATAGGTAAAATCGCTTTAAGCGATGAATGTGAGGTATTTTGTTGCAAATGAAGCATTAGATGGTGTAGTCTATGAAAAATTAGATGGGGTTTATGTCATCAGTTGGACGATTTCGACTGCGTTTTGAAACTACAGTCTTCATCAATTTTAGTAGCCAAGTATAAATTTGTCTGACCATTACTAGACTTGTTTTCTACTTTCTGTAGGATTGGTATGGATAGGTAAAAGCACTTTGAACGATGAATGTGAGAGATTTTATTGAAAATGAAGCATGCATGGTACAGTCTATGGAAAATTAGGTGGGGTTTAAGTCATCAGTTTGTCGAGTTAGTATTTGGTTAGAAATCATAACAATTATCTCTGCATTTGGAACTTTGGTTACGCGTGCAATACTTACAGAAATATTTTTATTAAAAAGCAAGTATTATATGGCGTAGTATACCCTTAAATTAGGGGAGAGTTTAAGTCATCGCGTTGCTGATTTCTAATGCATTTAGAATTTTCTTTGAATACAACACTTGAAATTAGAATAATTATAAATAGGAAAATATTAATGTTACTTTTGGGTATGGAATCTTGATTACGTATTATATGGCGTGGTGTACTCTAAATTGTGTGTGTGGGAGGGGGGGGGGGTTAAGTCATACATTTTCGCGCATCTTTTTTCTTAACAAACCTTTAAATGTTGAGAAGCAAGTTCCTCCGTATTCACTGTCTACTTTAAGCTGATCTTAAAACATTAAGAAAAATCTGGCAATATTCCCAGATGTCTAATAAATAAGCTTTAGTTCCTTCCGCTATCTTCTACACTACCGTCGCAATAAATTATTAAATACGGAGTACGTTCCACTTCGCGAAACTTTATAATCTCTCAGGACATGCAAATTTAATAATGTGCGCAGTCATAAAATATTTTTAACGAAAATCAAATAATGCACGAGACAACCCATCCTAAAGACACTTGAGTCATCTCTTCCTTTTTCTTTCGAGATCCTTTACAAGATACAGAGATTGATACTTCTAACTTTTATTCACTGTTTGGTTTAACCGTTCGCTGCATAGTGTATTATATATGATACAGTTAACAAATCTGGTATATAAACTAAGAATGTGTTTTCTTACTATGTTTAATTACCCTTATTTTTCTGAAAATGTTGTTTCAATTTTTTAAAAAATGTTTCCCTTGAATAAAACACAAAAACCGACCCTCTTTCAGTTTTTTTCATCCCAATTAGAAAAATCATGCTGTGATGAGTTAACTTGGAAATATTTTTTTTTAAATATGGCAATGTTTCTTGAGATTTGCCCTGCAAAATGAGCTTTGA
Source organism: Lasioglossum morio (assembly GCA_916610235.2). NCBI lineage: Eukaryota > Metazoa > Arthropoda > Insecta > Hymenoptera > Halictidae > Lasioglossum > Lasioglossum morio. The sequence continues at coordinate 799,810 of OU744329.1, read as the reverse complement.
TTCGTGTCGCAGTCTTCAAGATTACCATCGCTATACATTTTCAAAGATCGAATCTGCTATGTAATTGTAGCCTCAAAATCGCGCCGTGATTCAGCATAATTCGGCAGATTAGAATCCGATTTCTGAAGGTTGTCTTCGCGGCTGCACATTTGCGTGCGTAATCCGTCAACGGCGTGTACGTTTGCGTTGTCAGTGGTGGTACCAGCATATTTAGACCTTTGATTAAGACTTGGCATGCTCATCAATCCACTGTTTCGAACTCCGATACAATCGCGCCGGTTATCAACTGTTAATACTCGAGATAAGTGGGTCCGAAATCAAACGTAGAATATCTCTGTCCGCCTAATGCGTTTTAATTAGTTTCATTGCCCCTGGCACGGTTCACGAAGGTATTTGCGGTGATATCGACATCTAGTGTTTGTTAATACACATACCTACTATTGTAATTATAATATACTTATTTGTTTTATTTTATTTTAAAAGAACTAAATCACCTTCGTTCGACTAAGTTTAAGGCCAACAAATTTT